>CM036257.1:0-66494 GCA_020698575.1 Bostrychus sinensis
GAGTTGTTAACCTTTCACAATTACATCATGTCAGTGTATAGTTTTGTGCCAGTCCCAAGCAAGAGGGTTGCATCAGATAGGACATGCAGTGTAAAACCTATTCCAAATCAATATGTGCCGTAGGGGAAAAGCTGAAAGGAGTTATAGAAGTAGTGTTTGTGTAACTTTTGTTTGCAGGGGATGACGTGACTCTTTATGGGGTACTGTGTCAGCGCTGGAAGCCGTTCACTGAGGGCTCTCGATGTGACGTGGAGCTCATCCTGAAAGCTAACAACATTGAGGTCAATAACCAGCACACTACCGCGACTGTTCTTCTGGAGGAGGCACAGAGGGAGATGGAGGACTTCTGGGACAGTTACAGACTCAGTCCTCTCACTGGTGTGTTCTGAAAGTTGATCCATGTATGCCCTTTTTTAGGGATTTTAACCATTTTGCCTCTCTCTAGGCAGGGATCAGATCTTGATGAGCTTTTGCCCACAGATATTTGGCATGTATGTGGTCAAACTGGCTGTGGCTATGGTTATGGCTGGAGGGGTGCAGCGGACAGATGCTACAGGAACCAAAATCAGAGGTACAGTTCCTTATCTGACACTCCTGTATCTATGCCTGAAGGCTATTTCTGTTAAATTTCTACAAATGGTTTCTTATTTAACTTCACCGAGGAGGTTTGTTTGCCTGGGAACAACATAATATAAAAGTGATGGTGGGATTTCGATGACATTTTCAGCAAAGTTCAGTGAAAACGTGTAATTGGGCCAATTGTGTCTGTTAGCAACCCATTTGAAAACATTACATACTGATTTTTATGAAGCTTTCAGTAAATGTCATGAATGGGGAAAAGAACAAATAATTTGTATATGAGAACTGTTCATGGTTAACCGGTCATTAAGGGGATGCTCAATTAAAAATATATACCTTAATATACTTTTTCCTCCTGTGTTCAAAAGACCGCAGCACTCTCCTACCCTCTACTGGTCTCTTCACCTGTTTCTTTATGGCACCAGTGAGGTACTTATTAAAAATGTTTTCTTGCACTGCCTGCATTTCTGTTCTAGAGGTGACCAAGATTGGTTTAAAAATATGAATAAAACGTTTTTTTAAGGTTATATGATCAGTATATTTTTTTACTTCATAAAAATTACCTACATGTGTCCCCAGATTTGAGGTAAACATGTTTAAATCAAATATTAATTTTACTAATAACAATGGTACAGCTGAACTTTTCACAATTAAAAATATATTTTTCATAATGGCCAAGTTGTTTACATTTTTTGTTTTGGTTCTAAAAGCCTAGCATCGTCGATCGTCCAATCAGAAAAGAAGAAAGAGCTCCATGCTCTGGTTGCCACATAGGTCAAACATGCAGCAGAGCTACAAAAGCAATCGGCAAAAGAGCTCACTGTGCCTGTTAACCCACAGGCCATTGTTTGATTTTGACTGCAGTACGAGTGCATACTGTTTACAGTACTTTTAAATCTTTTGGCGCTCCCTTTTTTTTCCCCACAGCAAACCAGTTGCATGGTGATTTGACGCCAGATAGAGTTTTACCCAAATGCCCTTTCTGTTTTATGCTGTGCGCCTAAGGACACAAATGCAGTATTCACCGCCTACCTTCTGATTGGTGGGCGAATGCTTAACCCATTGCACCATTGTGGCGTGAATAAAAGCATAATTTACTAATTTAAATTTTTAATTTTTAAATAAGCTGTAGCTTGTCTGTGTTGATTTAGTTCACTGGGGTTCATCATGATGTTAATGAATAAATATCAAACACATTTTGAGTTCAGTGCTGTAACCTGCTTATCTTGTCCCTTGTCTCCGCTGCATCTCAAGCTTCTATTTACCGTTACGGACTTAAGGCTGATTTATACTTCTGCATCTTCCTGACGCCAAACTACCGCTGTTGGCTCAACAGCAAAACCTTTCATACTTCTGTTTTGCTCCTCTGCATCGTTTCATGCAGTGTTATCAACACCAACTTGAAAGAAATGGCTAATAGGATTGAGGAGACTGAACGGAAGAAATGGAAGAATTCAGCGCCAACGTAAAAGACTCTCCCACACACCTGAACTACAGGATCACCTCCAGGCACGGCTTATAGACTTGGAGGCACATTCTCAAAGAAACAACATACATATCCATGGCATACTGGAGGGAGCGGAAGGAAATAATATGCTGGACTTCACTGACAGTTTTATTAAGCTGCCACTCCCCGATACTCCCCTCAGAATACAACAATGCCACCACTCGCTCAGCCCCAGGCGTCCGCAAGAATCCAACCCGAGATCTGTTGTGAGCTTGAGTTTAAGACTAAAGAGCTTGTGCTTCGGTCTGCCTGGAACAAAAAGAACATTCAGTACAAAGGGAGACGTGTGTTCTTTGAGCAAGATTATATCAGCGACACCCTGGCGAAGAGAAAAGCTTATGCCTCTATTAGAAGAGCGTTAAAAGAAAAAGGCCTTCTTTTCCAGACGCTTCACTCAGCGCGCCTTTGAGTCTATCTCCACACTGGCCCGGTAATCTACAAGGATGCGCAGGAGGCTGCCAACGACGCAGGAAGCCCAACCCCTGCCTCAAAACTGACCGGGACAAGGACGACGCAACCGCTGTGGGAACCTGCAGGTGCACGATTAGAGTAAAACACATTCAGGTAAGACTCAAGGAATTCGGACGCAACGAGAGTACTACCTGAGGATTTCCTCTTCACGATCAGCGGTGAGACTTTGTGATTCACAGAAACTTTCTTCATCTATGTTAGTAATCATGACCCATTAGCTGGGAAACTCTCGCTTGTTCTTTCCTACGTGCACGCCACTCTGGTTATATTAACTCAGAGATCCTGGCCCGCATTCTGAGGGGCTCCCTTGGGTTCATGGGACTCCCCTCTCAATGTAGAAGTGAGTATTGCACTTCGTAAATGGACGTCACTTTTGTTGTGCTATGTTCCCACTTGTTGTTATTCCGCATTGTATAAACAGACACTTTATGTTGTTTGTGGCCATCTGGACTTTGTAAATCTTGGTAATACTTCATGTTTCTTTGAAAGAGGAAATGACTAGACAGAAATATAAATTTATCACCCTCAATCTCAATGGTTTGCATAACCCTATAAAACGGAGTAAAGTCATAGCTAAAATGAAACGTGAAAAACAGGATGTAATATTTTGGCAAGAGCCAAATCTTTCAAATACTGAGCATGAAAATTTTAAGAAAATTGGATTTAAACACTCATATTACTCCTCCTTCAAAAAAGGTAATGCAAGAGGAGTAGCAATTCTTATTTCCAATAATGTGAATTTCCAATTCTCCTCACAAATAAGTGATATGTTTTGGTGAAAGGTTTTATTGACCATGAAGATGTTACGTTGCAAATGTCTAGAGACCGCTAGGAAGTGGCAGTCAACTGATTAAAAATATTTTTTATTTAATATGTACAGAGACGCCTGGGGTGTTGATATGTGGGGGCGACTGGAATATTCATCTTCACCCATTATTAGAATCCTCAACTGGAGCAAAAAAGATGTTACCTGAAGCAATGCATGTTAAAAAAAAAACTGCTCAAAGAACTAGGCATGATAGACATATGGAGAGATTTTCATCCAGGTGAAAAAAACTTCACTTTCTTTTCCCACTCTCATTCAGTGTTTTCTAGGCTGGATTACTTTTTTATGCTCAACTTAGACAGACACAAGGTTATTGGCTGTGACATAGGAGTCAGAGACATTTCAGATCATGCTGGGGTTTACTTGACATTACATTTGGATATTAAAACGTAAAGAGACTCTAAGAGAGTCTTAAGAGTTTTCTTAATGAGACTCAATTCTATAATTAAAGCCGCAAGTGGCATTGCTAGGCCCTCGCCAGACACAACCGGAGCTGGGGCAGAGGAGAAACCATTATGCCAAATTTTTAGTCGGTGCCTTTTGATTAAAAAAAACAAACTGCCAAAAGCGTCCTAATACTCCATAGAACTGCACTGAAAGGAATTTCCATTGGAATAAAATGGCAGAATTCGACCATCGCCGTAGCAACACCGAATCAAATACGACTTGGTTACCATTTGAATTTTTGATGCCAAACTTTACGTTAGGCCGAGTCCCATTAGCGCAATGTATTTGCAATGTATCTCGCGCCACTTTTATGATGTTCTGTATGGCGCTTATATTAAAAAACCGTGCCGGCCACGCGATTGAGCCAGCCTCACAAGTGAGCCAGCCATGCCAGCCATGCCATTATAACAATTGCAGCCGTGCCGGGCACGCAGCCGCGCCAACCGTGCAATTGAGCCAAACTCATGATTAAGCCGACCTGACAGCTGAGCCAGCCATGTAATCACAAGGGCCATGCACATCTGGCTGTATAATGACTTCCTGTTTGTTGGAGGGTGGAGCTATAATCAGATTTTAGGTTTACTACAATGTGAACAATCATTGTACTGAAAATCACTGAGCTGCTTAAAAGTAAAAGCTGTTCCTCCTAAACACTGTGAGCCTATAGGTTTACATTGAGTACAATGCCCATTGGAATATAATGGGGACTTCTAGGCATTATATCTGCAACACCGTAAGGAATACAGCATTGGGTGTCCATAGCGTTTTTGATTAGAATGACCTAAAGTAATTATGTGCTAAGTTTCATAAGTGTCCAATAAACAGATTTCTTTTTATCCCTATAGTGGTTTTGCTTTAAATCCCATTGGCATAGAATGGGGGATGTTGCTCGCTGCCATGGCAACACTGTACAAAGTATGACATGGGTCTCATTGACTTTTATGATTGGAGTGACCTAAAGTATTGTTGTGCCAAATTTTGTGACTGTCCAATTAACTAAATTGTTTCTCTCCCATTAGAGAATTTTCTTTGAATCCCATTGGAATAGAATGGGAGGTGTTGACCATTGCCATGGCAACACCGTACAAAATATGACATGGTTGTCATTGACTTTTATGATCAAGGGAATGTAAAGGATTTTTCTGCCAAGTTTCATTTTTTTCTGAAAAACTAAATGTTTTTCTCTCTAACTCATGGTGTTCACTGCTGCACTAATGAGTCTAATCTGTTTAGGCCGGGGGAGGGGTAAAGTGATTCAAATTTGAGCTAAATTGTGCCATGCATGTGCACGTGAGGTGTTGTCAAAATTACATCAAAATAACATGTTTTTTGCCATAGCACTACGGCAAAACCATATAGAATTTTCCAAAAAATTGGATAGTTTTAGGTGCCCCATGTCTCTAGATGAAGCTGACCCAATTTGAGCTCAGTTGATCCAAAGACCTAGGACTAGTTCGTTAAAATATGAGGTGTGGTGCATGAGGCTCCGAGAACTCAAACCAATATGGCCGACTTCCTGTTTGTTGGAGGGTGGAGCTATAATACAGTTTTAGGTTTGCCTCGATGTGACCCATCATTGTACCAAATTTCATTGCTCTCTGCCAAAGTAAGGGTGTCTCCAATCCCATAGGGGTCAAATTCATGGGGGCGCTGTCGAGCCAATTTATTTTGTGCATGTTCAGTTTGGCTATTTTCATCAATTTTTCACCGGACCTGATCACTGTGCCAAGTTTCATGAGTTTTCAGCTATGTTCAGGGGGTCAAATTTGCGATTCCGTGCAAAGAATAAAAATAAATATAGCCGCAAGCGGCAATAAGCGGCCCTCGCCCCATGGCAGCCGCGTCGGGCATGCAACCACATCGAGCACGCAACCGTGCCGGCCATGCGATTGAGCCGGCCTCACAAGTGAGCCTGCCATGCCATTGTGACAATTGCAGCCGTGCCGGGCACGCAGCCGCGCCAACCGTGCAATCGAGCCGACCTCACGATTGAGCCGACCTCACGATTGAGCCGACCTGACAGTTGAGCCAGCCATGTAATCACAAGGGCCATGCACATCTGGATGTATGATGACTTCCTGTTTGTTGCAGGCGGAGCTATAATCAGATTTTAGTTTTACCTCAATGTGAACGATCATTGTACTGAAAATCACTGAGCTGCTTAAAAGTAAAAGCTGTTCCCCCTAAACACTGAGTGCCCATAGGTTTACATTGAGTAGAATGCCCATTGGAATATAATGGGGACTTCTAGGCATTATATCTGGAAAACTGTAAGGAATACAGCATTGGGTGTCCATAGCTTTTTTGATTAGAATGACCTAAAGTATTTATGTGCCATGCTTCATAAATGTCCAATAAACAGATTTCTTTTTATCCCTATAGTGGTTTTGCTTTAAATCCCATTGGCATAGAATGGGGGATGTTGCTCGCTGCCATGGCAACACAGTACAAAATATGACATGGGTCTCACTGACTTTTATGATTGGAGTGACCTAAAGTATTGTTGTGCCAAATTT
Source organism: Bostrychus sinensis (assembly GCA_020698575.1). NCBI lineage: Eukaryota > Metazoa > Chordata > Actinopteri > Gobiiformes > Eleotridae > Bostrychus > Bostrychus sinensis. The sequence continues at coordinate 6,347 of CM036257.1, forward strand.
CTTGACTGCCCAATAAACTAAATTGTTTCTCTCCCATTAGAGATTTTTCTTTGAATCCCATTGGAAAAGAATGGGAGGTGTTGACCATCGCCATGGCAACACCGTACAAAATATGACATGGTTGTCATTGACTTTTATGATCAAGGGAAACATAAAGGATTTTTCTCCCAAGTTTCATCTTTTTCTGAAAAACTAAATGTTTTTCTCTCCATACAAAAAATAGTTTGTTTCTGTAGGGGGCGCTATTGCGAACATCATCCCAGTTTTGATGTTTATGTATCCAGGGCTCTCCAGTGAATAAGTGATTCAAATTTGAGCTCAATCAGACAGAGCATATGCCGTTTATAAGGATTTTTATGTCATTGGCGAGCAATTAAGCAGCGCCACGGCCAAACCGTATAAAATAGGATGTGGCTCCAATTGACTTTTTTAAATGGTGTTATGTATATAATGTTTGTGCCAAATTTTGAGTGTGTCATAAAAAGTGTAATATTTCATGCAGTCTGTAGGTGGCGCTATGGTGTTCACTGCTGCACTAACAAGTCTAATCTGTTTAGGCCGGGGGAGGGGTGAAGTGATTCAAATTTGAACTAAATAGTGCCATACATGTGCACGTGAGGTGTTGTCCAAAATACATCAAAATAACGTGTTTTTTGCCACAGCACTACAGCAAAACCGTAAAGAATTTCCAAAAAATTGGATAGTTTTAGGTGCCCCATGTCTGTAGATGAAGCTGACCCAATTTGAGCTCATTTAGTACAAAGACCTAGGACTAGTTCATTAAAATATGAGGTGTGGTGCATGAGGCTCCGAGAATTCAAACCAATATGGCCGACTTCCTGTTTGTTGGAGGGCGGAGCTATAATCAGATTTTAGGTTTGCTTCAATGTGAACAATCATTGTACTGAAAATCACTGTGCTGCTTAAAAGTAAAAGCTGTTTCCTCTAAACACTGAGTGCCTATAAGTTTACATTGAGTAGAATGCCCATTGGAATGAATGGGGACTTCTAGGCATTATATCTGGAAAACTGTAAGGAATACAGCATTGGGTGTCCATAGCTTTTTTGATTAGAATGACCTAAAGTAATTATGTGCTAAGTTTCATAAATGTCCAATAAACAGATTTCTTTTTATCCCTATAGTGGCTTTGCTTTAAATCCCATTGGCATAAAATGGGGGATGTTGCTCGCTGCCATGGCAACACCGTACAAAATATGACATGGGTCTCCTTGACTTTTATGATTGGAGTGACCTAAAGTATTTTTGTGCCAAATTTCGTGACTGGCCAAAAAACTAAATTGTTTCTCTCCCATTAGAGTGTAGCATACATTAAACTGCACATTTCAGAGTGGCCTTTTATTGTGGCCAGTCTGAGGCACACCTGTGCAATAATCATGCTGTCTCATCAGCATCTGGATATGGCACACCTGTGAGGAGGGATTTGACAGATTTGTGAACAATATTTGAGAGATATGGTTATTTTGTGTATGTAGAAAAAGTTTCAGAACTTTGAGTTCATCTCATGAAAAATGGGAGCAAAAGCAAAAGTGTTGCGTTTATATTTTTGTTCAGTGTATAAAAATATATATACTGAACTAAGACAAAGATTAAGAGTAATAATTCCACATTGGTACCAGTTAGCCTTGCGCTAACGTGCAGATTAAAACACCTAAACTAATGTCTTAAGAGGGAAGGATTGACCAGGATTGACTCAGTGATAAAGATCACCAAACTCAACTTAATTTAGATTAAGTATAACGTTTATTTACACAATAAGGCAGAATAGTGTACTAAGGTACAGGTAAATATTGAAGGGAATGTAATTTTGAACAGAACCATTATGCAGAATTACTGATTAATTAATGATAAATTGCAGTGGAGCAAGTTGTAATATGACTTATTAAATTATTGAAGATTTAGGGAAAAGAGGTGGAATGCGACTCTGAGACTTTTAACGTCAACTCTGTCACATACACAACACTCGTCTACTGTATTTCGGAGCAGGAGGGGAAGGGCGGTGACGACAGCCAGCCTCCGGTTTCAGCCAGGGGCTCGGATGTTGGTCCTTCCTTTATCCGCGGGGTGTAGCAGGGCTGGTGTTCCCGGCTCCAAACAGCAGTTCATGGTGTGTCCTCCAAGCTCAACAGCCAGTCGCCAGGTGTCCGTTAACAGTGAGCGTGATGCCGCTCAGGGAGAGTTTAGTTGTTGTCAGCGTAAGGCAGCGTCAAAGTCTCAGAGTATGGCAAATGTCCCTTTTAATGCCAAATGAAAAATTCAATAAAAATCCTTTCACAGCGATTCAAAACTTTAGAAGTATAACTTCTTAAAATAGCCTCTTTGGTCAAGGCAGCGATTGTTAAAGATGGCGGATGTTGCACGGCACGAGGCTTTTCAAAATAAACTACAAAAATGATACTTGAACAAAAGTTTGGGCGACTTATCGTGAAAAGATGTTATCACCGGCAACGTAAACTTAACGCAACAAAAATGACGAGAAGAAAGGAAAATTTAGACTTAAAAGACGAAGGAGAGACGGAGACAAGACAAGACAAAGACTAGACCAAGACCAAGACAAGACTAAACTCAGGAATGTGGACCGCACCCAAGATAAGACTGGAAAAAGGGGGTGTCTCTGGTACGGTCCCCCTGAACTGATAGTGGAGAGGATTCGAATTACCTCTGCTAGATACAAAGTAAATGTCATAAAAAGAAATGTGTCTTACTCCACTTCAATTTACGTACCTTTAAAAACATGTTACATTTGTAGCAACATAAACATACTGGTGAATAATGATACTGAATAAGCATATATCCAACCAATAATGAACATGATGATTTCAACAGTTTGCACAGAACATAGCTATGACATTTTCCTGTAAAGTAACATGTTAATGCATGAAATCCGTCTCTTGAACAGATGAGTGATAAAATCTTTTGATACGCATAACTTTGTTGGGATGGACAAAGGCGTAGGTTAATTGTCTGGTTCCATCTGTGGTGCCGTTTGTGCCAGGTCTCTGGTTCTTATCAGAGAAGAGAGGAGACCTCTTCTGGCATATTTATTGGTCTGTAGTTCGTATAGGACAGATGGGTCTTTGTTTCGCGTCCTTGGTGGGATAAAAGCAGACTTCTCGTCTCCTAAAGGAATGTCCATTTTTTTTTAGAATTTCAGCAGTGGTCAAATACTCCTACATATCCCCCCTGTTGGCTTGAAGGGCTCAGGGAAAGGACTTCAGGCCAATCTCCAGGAATCCAGGAATCAGCTTAATCAGGATTAACAAATCAGGAATCAGAATTAACAAACAGTGGTTATGACAACAGAGTTGGCATCATTAAACTAGGTTGGGAACCATGAGGCCTAAGGTAGTATGGAGGTCTAACTCCTTTATGGGTTTTAATTAAACAAGGACCTAAGGTTGGTCATTACTTAGGCTAAGAGAGATAACACTAAATTTCTCATAGAGTTGATCTGTGTTATCCTTTATTATGAAAGAGGTATACAACCTACTGTGAAACTGAATAAGGCGCACAGAGAAAATATAACGTTTCGAAGTGTTATTTAATTAGACCTATGCATGTTGCAAGATATAATTAAGAATTCACGTTCGATTATATAAAATGATAAAAGATTTGTGGGTTTCTCATATAATGCGTGAAGTCATAACTAATTAATTTTCTAAACTAAGTATTACTATGTAACATTGAAACTATGTGACTAAACTAAAGCTCATGCATGCAATAGTAATACAAACTAGGGATGCACCGATAACGATACCATGTCCAAGTACTCGTACTCGTACTCGTATTCATAAAAGTGGGCCGATACCAACAACCGATACCACCTTACAGCGCTGTCAAGTGACATTCCCCTCTCAGCTGAGCAGTGAGATCCGAGTGGAAGGATTTCAAAGTGAACTGTATGGAGATAAAAGCAAAGCTGAATCTACATTCTGCTCAACCAGATATCCCAAATCATACGTGAGTCCTGAAACTTAAGCAGTTGTACTTTTGTTGTCCTAGTTGTCCCGAAAATTATATAAGCGCGGAGTGTGAAGCAGTTGTTGTCTGATAAAGCATAAGAAGTACCGTTGCTAATTGTGTTAGCTGCTGTATGTCTTGGCGAATCTCTGCTGGTTATGCGCAGATGCTCAGTCTGTCTTTAAAATTATTTTAGCGATTTAATAGAGGAGAATCTAAGCTTTAAAATGAGGTATAACATGTCCATATTGAGCTATTTTAGCCATGGTTAGCTGTGTTCAAACCACTCTGTTGTAAAAATAACTTAGCATTGCAGAACGGGGACAGACGGCAAAAAGATGACACGGTATGGGATAAATGAGATATAGTAGTGTAAATGCATAAACTATAAAGTAACCCCTATATAAGTATAAAAAATGTATAATAATAAACAAAGTAAAGCAGCGGTTTACAAAAATGTTTTTATATTGAAAAAATGACACTTGATGAATGTCACCTAATAAACTGTTTATGTACAACAATTTACAGTATATAAAACCTCAAAGTCAGGTGAGATCATGCAGGTGGTTAACTGTTTATTGATTTTTGTTTGTTGATGTAAACTAACGGGTTTAGAAAATGTGAAAAATGTGCATCCCTAATACACTGAACAAAAATATAAACGCAACACTTGCTTTTGCTCCCATTTTTCATGAGATGAACTCAAAGATCTGAAACTTTTTCTACATACACAAAATAACCATATCTCTCAAATATTGTTTCATGCTGTCTCATCAGCATCTGGATATGGCACACCTGTGAGGAGGGATGGATTATCTCGGCAAAGGAGAAGTGCTCACTATCACAGATTTGACAGATTTGTGAACAATATTTGAGAGATATGGTTATTTTGTGTATGTAGAAAAAGTTTCAGATCTTTGAGTTCATCTCATGAAAAATGGGAGCAAAAGCAAAAGTGTTGCGTTTATATTTTTGTTCAGTGTATATATTTTAATATTTTTTGTGTATTGTAGATCCAGTTTGGTGTCTAGTTCCAGGGTGTAATGTTTAATGCCTTGGCAAAATGCTTATAGTTATAGTTTTATTTTAAGGTAGACGTTATTCTTCCTCTAGGAAAATCTGTTGACCCATCCTTCATGAACTTGGTTTGCTCTGCTATAGGTGAGTGTCACATGCTTTTGGTTGGCGACCCTGGGACAGGAAAGTCTCAGTTCCTCAAGTATGCAGCAAAAATCATGCCTCGCTCAGTTCTCACAGCTGGGATTGGCTCAACAAGCGCAGGTAAGCCTTCTTAAAGATGCTAGTTTATATCGGTTTAATATACTCTGAGTATTGATTACCTAATGTTCTTGTAGGTCTGACCGTAGCGGCTGTAAAGGATGGAGGTGAATGGCATCTGGAGGCAGGAGCTTTAGTCTTGTCTGATGGTGGCTTGTGCTGCATTGATGAATTTAACAGCATCAAGGAACATGACCGCATCAGCATACATGAGGCTATGGAGCAGCAGTCCATCAGTGTGGCTAAAGCCGGGTATGGCACTCTGTGGCTTTGTCTAATGTTTGAGGCAGAGGTGGAACTGTCATCTTCAAGTTCAACCTGTCATTTTCCTGTCTGCATTTGCCAGGATGCTGCAGACTGACTTACATTGTTCACATGTGGCAAGAGATAGACAAAATTAGGATGTGTGGCACATTTGGTATTTTTGGAAAACTAGCCTGGTCTAGGAAAAGTTTATCTTGGTCAGTGGTGGTCAAACTTTTTTCATTGAGGGCCACGTACTGAAGAAATATGAACCACTCATTTTATGTGACGTGCTGTACTTCATTCATTCATCTTCTTCTGGTTATTCCTTTTAGGGGTCGCAGGTGCTGGAGCTTATCCCAGCAGCTATGAGCCTTAGGCGGGGTACACCCTGGACACTGCCCAGTTAGTCACAGGGCTGGCACATAAGCAGACAACCATTCACCCTCACATTCATTCGCTAGGGCCAATTTAGAGCCACCAGTTCGACGGTGGACGGTGGGAGGAAGAACAAGAATGCAGAGAAAACCCACAGTAACATGGGGAGTATAGGCAGGAGGTTGTGTGATGGCTGACCTGAGGCTTGACCTCACAACCTTCTTCCTGGGGAGGCAAGAAACCACTCTGCTACCATGCCCCCTACTATATTTCACAATAAGAGAAAGTTTCTTCTGTCTGGTCCTGGTCCCTCAGGCATCTCTCCACATTCAATTCTGACTACAGGTCCAGTAGGCAACATCTGCACAGCAAAGATCACTCTCATAGGAGAAAAGGTGCAGGATGTTGCGTCTATGAACATAATGACTGCTGCTTAAAAAGTTATATTATGCAAGATATACAACCACATATCACCACAAAGTACTACCTGTGGCAATTAAGAATGAAGTCTAAACCTCAGGAGGGTCCTGACCCCCATTTTGGGAACCCCTGGTCTAAGTGAAGGTGGCCCATATATTTAATTTTATTGCATTATGAGGGAACCCTCTATGAATTTGTGCAGGCAGTGGATCGGCCTGTGACCTGTGGCCTGATGAATCTTTATTTATTTAGTGCCTGAGTTTCAAAATGTAAAACTGTAGCAGTAAGACATATACTGAACTAACAATACAGTTGCCACAAAAAGTATCTGAACCCTTTGGAATTACTTAGATTTTTGCATGATTTGGTCATAAAATGTAATCTGATCTTCATCTAAGTCACAACGACAAAAACAATCTGCTTAAACTAATGCTCTTTCTATATATATCTATATCTATTCCTGCTCACCATTATTGGCACCCCTTCATGGTTTGCATAACTGAGTGAATGGCTTCAGAAATAAGTGGAAAGAAATGTACTAAATTTATATCAGCAGGATTTTTAATTGGAGGTTCAAAGTAATTTAACAAAGACAATTGTTATTTCAACGTAGATATTGTAATTCCAAAGGAAAAAACAGAAAACCAGCATGTGCACTAATATTGGCACCCCTCCTTAATATTTGGTTGCACACCCTTTGGCAGCGATGACAGCCTCCAAATGTTTCTTATATCCATCTATAAGCTTCTTGCACTTCTCGGGTGGTATTTTCTCCCACACTTCCTTTGCAATTTGCTCAAGCTCTTGAACATTTGCAGGGTTCCTTTCTCCAATGGCAGATTTCAGCTCCCCCCAAAGATTTTCAATTAGATTGAGATCAGGACTCATTGCTGGCCATTTTAAAACAGTCAATTTTTTTCCTTTCAACCATTCCAGCTTGCTTTTGGAGGTGTGCTTTAGGTCTTTATCTTGCTGGAGGACCCATGATCTTTGCCTCAAACCAAGTTTACTCACACTGGGCAAGACATTTCGCTCTAGAATTGCTTGATAATCTTCTGATTTCATGATGCCTGTGATACGGTCAAGGCCTCCAGTACCAGATGCAGCAAAGCAGCCCCAAAGCATTATGGATCCTCCACTATGCTTAACTGTTGGTATGGTGTTCTTTTCCTTAAAGGCTTCATTGCGCCGTCTGTAAACATACAGTTTGTGTGTATTACTAAAAAGCTCCACTTTTGTTTCATCTGTCCATAAAACATTGTCCCAGAAGGCTTGAGGTTTGTCCAGGTTCTCTTTTGCAAAGATCAATTGTTCCTTTTTATGTCTTTTCTTCAGCAATGGTGTCTTCCTTGGCCTCCACCCATAAAGCCCCGCTTTGTTTAGTGTGCAGCATATGGTACTTGTTGAAATAATTACACCAGACTGCTCCAGGTTGTCCTTCAGGTCTTTAGATGTTTGACGTGGTGTTTTTTCCACCATTCGCACCAACCTTCGGAGACTTCTGTCATCAATTTTTCTCTTCCCCCCACGTCCAGGGAGGTTCTTGACAGTTCCATGCCTGGAAAACTTCTTAATAACATTACGCACCATTGAAACAGGGGTACCAAGGTCTTTGGAGATGGCCTTATACCCTTTGGAGGTCTTGTGCTTGCAAATAATAGCATTTCTGGTGTCCTCAGACAGCTCCTTTGTCTTTACCATTGTCACACATGAAGAGGGAATAACAGGTGGCTTTTTAAAACACCAAAATGACCATTCATTGGCTAATTCATGTCACATGGGTGGAGGCAATTCATCACAGGTGATCCTCAGTTGTGATATGCAACTGGTGAGCCAAATTGGGTTTCCAGCAAAGGGTGCCAGTACCATTGACACGGCAAGCATTATGTTGTTCTATGTTTTAATGTTTATCTTTTAAATGTTCTTTATCATTTGCTGTTTTGTATCAAACACAAGCTTATCTGTAGTAAAATGTTGTTTCACTTGATAAATTTCCTTCAGTAGATATTCCACAATATGTACATAAACATCATGGGTGCCAATAATTGTGAGCAGGACTATATATATATATATATATATATATATATATATATAAAAATTGTCCTCTCGCCCTCCGCGGGCGGTTTCATCCATCCAAGCTCGGGTCCTCTACCAGAGGCCTGGGAGCTTGAGGGTTCTGCACAGTATCTTTGCTGTTCCTAGGACTGCGCTCTTCTGGACTGAGATGTCTGATGTTTTTCCTGGGATCTGCTGTAGCCACTCTTCCAGTTTGGGGGTTACTGCCCCGAGTGCTCCGATGACCACGGGCACCACTGTTGCCTTCACTTTCCAGGCCTTCTCAAGTTCTTCTTTGAGGCCTTGGTACTTCTCCAGTTTCTCGTGTTCCTTTTTCCTGATGTTACAATTGCTTGGTATTGCGATGTCAACCACAACGCTTTCCTCTGCTGTTTGTCCATCACCACAATGTCCGGTTGGTTCGCCACAACCATTTTGTCTGTCTGCATCTGGAAGTCCCACAGGATTTTAGCTCGGTCGTTCTCTATCACCTTTGGAGGTGTTTCCCATCTTGACCTCGGGACTTCCAGACTGTACTCTGCACAGATGTTCCTGTACACTATACCAGCCACTTGGTTATGACGCTCCATGTATGCTTTCCCTGCCAGCATCTTACAGCCTGCAGTTATATGCTGGATTGTCTCAGGGGCCTCTTTGCACAGTCTGCACCTGGGGTCTTGTCTTGTATGGTAGATCTTGGCCTCTATTGCTCTGGTGCTCAAGGCCTGCTCCTGTGCAGCCATGATCAGTGCCTCTGTGCTGTCCTTCAGTCCAGCACTTTCTAGCCATTGGTAGGATTTCTCGATGTCAGCCACTTCAGTTATCTGTCGATGGTACATCCCATGTAGGGGCTTTTCCTCCCATGATGGTTCCTCCAGCACCTCGTCCTCTGTTTTCCACTGCCTGAGACATTCACTGAGAACTTCATCTGTTGAGGCCATCTTCCTGATGTAGTCAAGGATCTTGGATGTTTCATCCTGGACAGTGGTTCTGACACTCACTAGTCCTCTGCCTCCTTCCTTGCGCTTAGTGTACAGTCTCAGGGTACTGGATTTGGGATGGAACCCTCCATGCATGGTAAGGAGCTTTCGTGTTTTCACATCTGTGGTCTGAATCTCTTCCTTTGGCCAGCTTATTATTCCCGCAGGGTATCTGATGACCGGCAGGGCATAGCTGTTGATTGCCCAGACTTTGTTCTTGCCATTGAGCTGACTCCTTAGGACTTGCCTTACTCGTTGGAGGTATTTGGCTGTGGCTGCTTTTCTTGTGGCCTGGTCCAGGTTGCCATTTGCTTGTTGGATTCCAAGGTACTTGTAGCTGTCCTCAATGTCTGCTATTCTGCCATCTGGGAGTGGGACCCCTACTGTATGGACTACCTTCCCTCTCTTTGTCACCATCCGCCCACACTTCTCAAGTCCGAATGACATTCTGATGTCATTGCTGTAGATACTGGTTGTGTGGATCAGTGAGTCAATGTCTCTCTCGCTCTTGGCGTACAGCTTGATATCATCCATGTAGAGGAGGTGACTGATGGTAGCCCCGTTCCTGAGTCGGTACCCATAGTCAGTCTTGGTGATTATCTGGCTGAGGGGGTTCAGACCTATGCAGAACAGCAGCGGGGACAGAGCATCTCCTTGGTATATCCCACATTTGATGGACACTTGTGCAAATGGCTTGCAGTTGGCCTCAAGGGTGGTCTTCCACTGCCTCATTGAGTTTGCAATGAAGGCTCTTAGAGTCCTGTTGATGTTATACATCTCCAAGCATTCCATGATCCATGTGTGTGGCATTGAGTCATAGGCTTTCTTGTAATCAATCCAGGCAGTGCACAGATTAGTGTGTCTGGCTTTGCAATCCTGAGCCACTGTTCTATCTACGAGCAGCTGGTGTTTAGCTCCTCTGATGTTTTTACCGATGCCCTTCTGTGCTGTGCTCATGTATTGATTCATGTGCCCACTTATCTTAGTTGCTATGATGCCTGACATGAGCTTCCATGTGGTGGGGAGACAGGTTATTGGTCGATAGTTGGATGGGGCTGTTCCCTTCAGGGGATCCTTCTGGATCAGGATTGTCCGGCCTTCAGTTAGCCATTCAGGGTGGGTCCCATCCTTTAGCAGCTGGTTCATTTGTGCTGCCAGGCGCTCATGGAGTGAAGTTAGCTTTTTCAGCCAGTAGGTGTGGATCATGTCAGGCCCTGGTGCTGTCCAGTTTTTCATACCTGAGACTCTTTGTTGGATGTCTGCCACTGTGATGGTTACTGGTTCTTGTTCAGGGAGGTTGCTGTGGTCTGCTCTTAGATCCTCCAGCCACTGTGCACTGTTGTTGTGTGATGCCTCCTTCTCCCATATGCCTTTCCAGTATTGTTCAGTCTCCAGCCTTGGTGGGTCTGCTCTGTTGTTATTACCTTGCCACTGAGAGTACACTTTAGCTGGTTGAGTTGAGAACAGCCGGTTTATTCGCCTTGCTTCGATTTCTCTCGTGTACCTCTTTAGTCGGGTGGCCAAGGCTTGGAGTCTTTGCTTGGCAGTTTCCAATGCTTCAGGTATGGACATCTTGCTGTACCTCTTGGGTGCTTGTTGTTTCATTGCACCTTTCTGGAGCTCTGACAGTTGGCTCACTTCTCTCCGAGTTACCTTGATTTTAGCCTCTAACCTTCTTTTCCATGGTGGATATGGATCTTTATGGTTGCTCTTTGGTTGATAGCCAAGCTCCTCAAGGATCACTGCTGCTGAAGTGTATATCAGCTCATTGGTTTCAGTGATGGTCATTGTAGGTATTGTTCCCAAAGCTGCATTCACATCTTCCAGGAGACTTTCTGAAGGTACTTCACTCAGCCTGTGTAACTGGTGTCGGGGTTGCCTGGTCTGCATTTTAGCCATGATCTTATCTCTCAGGTCAGTTGCTGCCTCGCTCAGCGTGATGGTGCTTATTGGGGCTTCGTACCCAAACTCTGGATGGGGAGTTGGTGTTAACTCCCCTCTGACCTTGTGTCCTGGCTCCCCCTTGCCGTAGCATATGTGTTGTATTTCGTCAGTCTCAAGTTGTGAAAGCAGGTGGCGCTTGTGGATGTTGGAACACTGAGCTACTAGTTGTTTAGCAGTGAGTGTTGATTGTGGGTTTCGAAGTTGCCATATTTCCCACATTCTCTTCATGTAACCCCTCTGACTAGGGTTACTGGAGTAGTAGCATTCCAACAGAGCCTTGTTCTCGCATCTCGTCCATTTCCATCTTGTTCCAGTAGCCCACTTCTCATCAGGCTGCTCTGGTTCCCCAACACCTGACGCAGACCTTGTTTGACCGGGCGACGTCTGAGCCGGTATGTCTCGTAATTCTTTGTCTCTCATCATGATATATGAGGTAGGCAATAGCGCAAAGGGTCTTGCCTAAGGTGTCAGCTAACCTACACCTTCTGGAGTGGCCCAGTCAGAGTCCTGACCTCAACCCCATTGAGATGCTCTGGCATGACCTCAGAAGAGCGAGTCACACCAGATATCCCAAGAATATTGCTGAACTTAAACAGTTTTGTAAAGAAGAATGGCCCAAAATTCCTCCCGAGTGTTGTCAGGTCTGATCTTGAGGTAATTGCTGCCAAAGGAGAATCAACCAGTTATTAAAGCTGAAGGTCCACATACTTTTTCCATCCTGCACTGTGAATGTTTAAATATTCACTAAACGCATGAAAAAATATAATTTTGCAGCATTAGTTTAAGCAGACTGTTTGTCAATTATGACTTAGATAATCAGATTACATTTTATGACCAAATCATGCAAAAATCCAAGTAATTCCAAAGGGTTCACATACTTTTTGTGGCAACTGTATATGGCACTAAAGTTGCTCTACACTTTAGCACAAAGAGTGGTTCAGTGTTGACTCAAAGTTTTTCTGTTTTATGTATATATAATAAGTGATAAGAATGTCTTCTTCCAGTATGGTGTGTAAGCTTAACACCCGGACTACCATCCTGGCAGCCACGAACCCTAAAGGCCAGTACGACCCCAACGAGTCTCTGTCGGTGAACGTGGCCCTGGCCAGTCCTCTGCTCAGCCGCTTCGACCTGGTCTTGGTGCTGTTGGACAGCAGGAATGCTGAGTGGGACCGCACCATCTCTTCCTTTATTCTGGAGGACAGAGGCCGGCCAGGTGCTCTTCCTCTCTTGATAGAGTATTGTGTTGCTAATAAAGTTCTCCATCAAAAACTAGAGCATCTTGAAAAATCAAAGTGCAACTCACATGATATAAATTCAGTACACACAAAGTTGAATATTTTAAGAATTTATTTGGAATATTTTAAGAACGTTTTAAGAATTTTAATTGGTTTACATTTAATGAAAACCAAAATTTGACTTAGAAAATATACAACCCTAATTCCAGAAATGTTGAATAAAATGAAAACTAAAAGACTTGTAAATCACATGAGCCAATGTTTTATTCACAATAGAACATAGATAACATAACAAATGTATACACTGAAATATTTTATACTTTTATGCACAAGATGAGCCCATTTCAAATTTGATGCTTGCTACAGGATTCAGAATAGGTAGGACAGGGGCAACAAATGGCTGAAAAAGCAAGCAATGTTAAAACAATTCAGCTGGAAGAACATCTGGCAACTTAGTTAATTGGTTTCAGGTTGGTAACATGATTAGCTATAAAAAGGAAGTCTTAGAGAGGCAGAGTCTCTCAGATGTAAAGATGGGCAGAAGCTCTCCAATCTGTGAAAGAGTGAAGAGTAAAAAGATTGTGAATTACTTTAAAAACAGTGTTCCTCAACGTCAAATTGCTAAGGCTTTGCAAATCTCATCATCTACAGAGCATAACATCGTCCAAAGATTCAGAGAAACTGGAAAAATCTCTGTGTAAGGGACAAGGCTGAAGACCTTTATTGGAGCCCCTGGTCTTGGGGCCCTCAGACGACACTGCATCACTCATTGGCATGATTGTGTCAATGACATTACTAAATAGGCCCAGGAATACTTATAGAAAACCACTGTGGGTAAACACAATATGCTGTGCCATCTGCAGAGGCCAACTAAACTGGTCCAGAAGCAGAGTCATGTCCTGGGCCAAGGCTCATTTAAAATCACTGTTTCAAAGTGGGACAGTGTTCTATGGTAAGACCAGTCCATATTTGACATTCTTTTTGGAAAGCCCTCCGGGATAAAGAGGAGAGAGACAGCATTCGGTTCAAAAGCCAGGATCTCTGATGGGATAGGCAACTGTGTGTTTTGGAAGGAATTATGAATGCTGAAAGGTATATAAAGGTTTTAGAGCAACATATGCTCTAAAATTTGAAAAGAAGAGGAGATGCTACACCATGGTAAACATGCCCCTGTCCCAACTATTGTGAGATCTGCATCAAATTTGAAATGAGCTCATTTTGTGCATAAAAGTGTAAAATTTCTCAGTGTAAACATTTGTTATGTTATCTGTGTTCTACTGTGGATAAAATATTGGCTCATGTGATTTGAAATTTCTTAGTTTTCATGTCAGTTTTTAAAAACCAACAAACCAACTGTCCCAACATTTCCGAAATTTGGGTTGTATAAAGATCTTTATTTTCCCCATGGAAGAAACACAATGATATGAGTAGGGCTTTATTGTTCTGTAGTTCACTGGATCTCAATCGCTCAAATTGAAGTACAGATTTTTTTTTATTTAACTTTGTTCACTTTTTACAGAAAGTTGTTTTTCTAAATTATTTTAATTTCCTCATACATGTATTTTAAAATGTGATATTTTACTTCATCTATTTAGATTCAAATAAGTGAAACCAGGGCTGGCCAATAAATCGATTTTTTTGATTAATTCGAATTTGTAGGGCAGGTTGACTTTTTACGTTTTTACGTTTAAAATAAAAATTGATTTAAAAAAAAAAAAAAACGTCCACCACCGGCGCTCTGGGCTTCCGTAGTTCATAGTGGGTAGGCCTGCCAGCCCTCCCTCCACGCTAGAGGAACACAAACAACATGGCAGCGAGCAGGGAAGAACCTCTTCCTAAGAAAGGCATAGTGTCATCTGTAGTGTGGAATTGGTTCAGGTTTGCGGCGTCAGATGGCGCACAAACAGCGCCCCGCTGCAAAGTCAGTCCCTACAGAATTTCGCGATGTTGCGATCGCAACTATTAACGCAAAATCAAGCAAACCCAGTGAATTCAAGCAAACCCCGCGAATTCAGCGCAACCCTGCAACTTTGTCCAAACTCCGCAACTCTCTCAGACAAAGCGGCGTGGAGGACGGAGGTGCGATGCGGAGGACGGAGGTGTGGTGCAGAGCTATAGTGCGGAGATCACCAGCAGCTAAAGGAGGAGACGAACGCAGTGCTTTCTAGTTTTGTCTGGTGTCACTCTGAAAAGCTGTCTGCGTTGCCATGGTGATATAGTTACCTAAAAAGTTGAATGGGCAGCGTATTTAGACAACAATGAAGTTTGAGGTCATTGTTCTTTAAACGTTAATGTTGCAGGCTAATAACCTTCCTGAAAACCTAGCACAGCAAACTTCCTCTGTTTTTAATGACTGGATGTTCTACAGCACACAACAGGAATCACCAGCTGCAGGAGCCCCAAAAAACAGCCTAATAACACAGCAATATCATTTTAAAAAGTAGGTACACTTGGCCACTTCAAATACAGGTATTTTTAATTAGTTTAATTACCACCTCACATATGTTTAAAAACATATTATGTTAGTTTTTACAGTTCTAGCTAGTATTTTTAAGAAGAATTATAGGCAAAAAAAAATTGCAACTTTTAGGGCAACTTTTAAGAAAATCCCCGGTAAAATCACAGGGCCTTCTCTTCTATTTCTGTCTGATTGCACTTTAACCTCAAGAGGAAATCAAAGCAATAAAGCTAAACATGTTTTGGACAATTTCTCTGTTGTCTTCAGCTTGATTTTAAGTAAGTGGGGAAAAAAATAG
Source organism: Bostrychus sinensis (assembly GCA_020698575.1). Lineage (NCBI taxonomy): Eukaryota > Metazoa > Chordata > Actinopteri > Gobiiformes > Eleotridae > Bostrychus > Bostrychus sinensis. The sequence continues at coordinate 21,618 of CM036257.1, forward strand.
TTTTTAAATCGTAAATCGAATTTTTTGTGAAAAAATCAGATTTTTTTTTTTTTTTAGGCTAAATTGTCCAGCTCTAAGTGAAACCATAAACCACCTCATGACCCACTTGTGGTTGCTGTAGTAAAAGCTGCTTTAAAGGATGCAGAGGACAGGGTTGGATAGTGGCAGATGATTTGCTGTGGCAACACTTGAAGTATTGACTGTTTGAGACCCATGATCTATGCATATAAAATATATGAATGAGTATACAGGAAAATTTGTAATTTAAAGCAATGTTTCACAAACAGCGCACAGGACCCAAAAGTGGGTTGCCAGGTAAATAATGTTTTATTCCTCATCTTATTTGAAGCCTGAGCATTATTTTAATTACATGAAATGGCAGATCAGTTTTTAAAACATATGTGCCATTTTAAATAACGATTGGTAAAGTTGTGTTTAAAAAGTCACAGTGAAACTTGTCACATCACTTTCCTGAACCAATGTGTTTAGTTTAGTTGGAAGGCCTTTGATCCCAGGATAATATTTAAGTGAGTAGAAAAGTAAAAATATTAACTTTGTATGGGCTGAATCAAATCAATAATTTGCTAATTGTTCCGTGTGGTGTGTTCAGGACAGCCCGCAGTCCCGTCCAGCCTGTGGTCCATAGACAAGATGAAAGCCTACTTTTGTTTAATTAGACGTCTGCAGCCTCAGCTCTCACAGGATGCCAACCGGGTCCTGACCAGCTACTACCAGCTTCAGAGACAGAGTCAGAGGCGAAACGCTGCTCGAACCACCATCCGCATGCTGGAGAGTCTGAGCAGGCTGGCTGAAGGTAGAGCAATCATCTCTGAAGTTCTTATCATTGAAGTTACAGTTATTGAAAAATATTTAGCATTTGTAGTTGTCTTTGGCTTTGTGTCAAGACCAAATTATAAAGAGAGAAGCCTGGGACAAACAATATATACAACACAAATTTGGAAAAAGTTGGGATACTGTGTAAATTGTAAATGAAAACAAGGTCCAATGGTGTGCAAACATAATAATAATAATAATTATGCATCAGTCTTATAGAGTGCTTTTCTGGAGTTGCATACCTGGAGTTGTGTTTTTGTTTCATTCATGCATGTTTGAGTAATCCTCTATTTATATTCAGTGACTTCCTGAAAGGACAGAAACATCCACCTGCCCCCCCACCACCACCACGGCCCAGTGCCGTTCAGCTCACACCTCCCCCGCAGCAACCACACACCCACCGTGGTTGCAGCAGCACATGTGAGCCTGAGGTGGCGTGACAGCAGCTGGGCCATGAGGAGGGAGGGGCTCTTAAAGCGACCGGGACCTAATCTGAGCGTTTCTCAAAGTGAGAAACTGAGAGTTTCTTCAAATAGGGTTTTTTCAATAATAATTGCATTTGCTGACCAACAAAACGTTAGATGCTGATCTAGAGGTGTCCAAAATTAATTTAAAAGACACAAAAAAGCATATTATGGGCTCTTTAAAGTCTCTTTACATTAGGGATGGACGATATTTTATCGTTTGCAATATACCGGTAAAAAAAAAATTCCCCACGATAAGACATAGTTGTTGCCCATTAAGAATGATAAGTTGATGACGCATTTTTGCATTGAGACTGCGTGACGCACCTGTATGTCCCACTAATAACTGTTTGCTGTCAAATAACTTTAGCAATAGTTTGTCTGCCCAGAGACTCCAAAGTTTATCTCTGCTCTCCTTCGCCTTCATGTTTCACGGCAGGACGCCTCTCAGCGCGCTCTCTCACACACACACACAAACACACTAGACACGGAGAGTACGGAGGGGGCTGCACATTCACAAGAGAGGAGCGAGGAGGAGAGAGGAGAGGTTAGGAACAGGTCTGAGCTCTTTATTCAGACCTGTTTGCTCCGTTGTTATGTTGTTCAGAATCAGAAAGTAGCTTGTTTTTAGCAGTGAGCTAAAGGAAAGGTAATTAGCAACAGCACTGCCTGTGGTAGTTTTATAGGCCCCTCCCTCTGAGCGTCTCCATCCACACAGACCAACAGTGTCTTTTCTCACCAATATTACTGTTTTATTTAAGGTTGCTTCTCATAGATGCGCTGATATTATACTTCATCTGTTTTTGGAGGATGGTAACAAATATGAGTTTTAAATAAAAGCAATACATCGCTAGCTAAATTCAACAAATGTATGCCATCTTCTCAAGTGATTTTGTAGATTTATACTTCAGTTCAATAAGATGTTACTAAGGGTGCTCCGATCAGGATTTTTAAGGCCGATCACCGATCAGCCTTTGCTGTGATCGGCCGAGACCGATGATGGCCAATACCAATCACATGGTCTTCAATGTAGTAATGTAATGTATGCAGGCTATTATTATTTCCACTTGAAAAATACTGTAGTCTTTGTAAATGTAAAAGTACAACAAAATTCTACTTATTTTTGTTTTAGAAAAGGTTTTGTTGCATTATTTGCCTTTAATGTGTGCCCACAAGTGTCTGTGTGGCTTTGTTTGAATGCTACACTGATGTAAAAATCAGATGTTCTTAATTGGTGCCTTTAGTGCGAGTCCGCGGGTGCAGCGCCTTCGTCCACGTAATGTGCAGCCAAACCAGGTTGAAACACAGTGGACTTAAGAGCAGACAGCTCCTGCAGCCAGTTTTGACAACGTCTGAATGAAGAAAACTTGCACAAGAGAGCAGAGAAGATAACGATGAAAGGTGCTCTTCCTAGACACACGGATACATGGGCTGCCTTTTTACTTTCTCTTTCCATTAGCAGCCGTTTGGTGCCGTTTAAGCCACAAAACGCACACTGTTTTCTCAGCGTAACAAGACACAGGCAGACTCTGAACTTTCTTGCTTTTAACGTAAATGTTAGTGGGTTAGCTCAGCGTTTGCAAACACACACACACTGCTACGCAGGCGGGGACAAAGCGGGGACATAAAGCAGCACCTCCAGGGCAGGTTTGTTTTAGTTAAAACCAGGGCTTAACTTAAAAACACTGCTAGAATAACACTACTGCTGTTTAATCACATTGGAATTGCAGGACAGTAAATGTGAGAGCCATGCGTGTTTGTTGTAATTCGATGGGCCCTTCTGATCAGCCCATTTTACACTGCAGTCAAGCCAGCCAGCGTTCATTTTTCCGTGGTCAAGTGAGCCACTCCTAAATTTTGAGTGCGTTAATATAGCATTCTTTACGGTAGTTGTCGTGCCGCTACCGAGGGGGAGCGACACACACGACACCACAGCGAGAGTTTAGAAGCACATTTACACAACTTTTTCACAAATTTAACAAAATATCCATTTATTAATTATTACCTAACTAAATATGTTGAGTGTATAAGGTGGAATTATATCGCATCTTTTTCTCTATAAGCCTAATGGTACGTTCACACCGGACGCGAATCTGGCGTCAAATTCGCGTCTAGTTGGACGTGTGACCATTTTGAATTCACTCGCGTCATTCGTGTGTGAAATTCGCGGGTATAGGGGAATTCACTCGCGCAAATGAGGCGAATTGTTCGCTTGTTCGCCGTGTGGCTGCGAGGACCTCTTCCCAGGACACTACTGCTGTACAGCAGAATTAACCCCAGAGACAGAGTTTAGACACCTGGGGTTATTTCTTGTACATTAGCTCTCTCTAGTGGTTTAGGGGTCTAGTCTAGTCACAGGTTCTGTATTTTCTGTTGTTCTGGAGAGTGCAGTAACTGCTAATATAACAAGCACATCTCATTAGGCTATTTTGGTAAAGTTAACCCCTCTTTATATTTAATTGTGTTTATTTGTGTGTTCTTGTTGTCACGATATCAGAGCGAGCCTTTGTCACAGGCTTGTATCACATATAACAGCTATAACCACAGTCACACAAAGCCTAAACAGCCATATTTATTTTATTTTTATAGTGTTTTCTATCAGGGCTGTTTTGGGGAATAGATCCTTTTGATTCCTGTCTTCATAAAAGTAGAAGAGCTGCTGTAAGCTGTAGCTTTTAGCTCCGTGTTCACTCTGACAGCCTTGATGATTGTTTTGCTGGATCTCCAAGGCAGGGATCTCCTCCTGTTACGTCCGACGTAACCATGTCACTTCTACAGCAGGTCCCTGATTGGTTAACGCGCCGCGAATGTTCAACTTTTCAACTTCCGCGACCAGAGCATTGGACGCGAATCGGCAGATGAAGCAAACAATGCAGATTCGTGTCCAACGGTCTGGTCGCGGAAGTTGAAAAATTTTAACTTCTGCGAACATTTATACAGGCTGTGTCCGAACATCCTCCCTAATCCCTATATAGTGCACTATATAGTGGTCACGCCATTTTTTGTAGTGGTGTCCGAATGTCTCAAAATTTCCCACAATGCATTTTGAAAAGTAGTGGACAGCGATGGTCACCAGACGGTCAGTATAGACCAGAATGCTTTGCGAGTTTCGGAGAACAGCGGGACCAGGACAGGTCTTTAAACTGTACACAACATGTCTGAATGAAACCATTTTTTTTTTTTTTTTACTTCTGTCACGACGTAGTCAGAAATAAAAAACTCTTAAATAAACCCTTGCAGTGTAAAATTGCTAACGTTAGCTTACCCAGCATTAAGCCTCCCCACGTAAGGCACAGAGCTGCAATAATCCAGTCCGTTTTATTCATTATAGCGATAATTCATGTTAAATATCACACGTATGACTAATATTTATCTATAAATACTAAAACATCAAGTGAGTGTAGTCGGGCTTTATCACAGAAGAACATTATCAGCGTAGTTTCGCCAAACTTTTTTTACACAGATGTCAGAGTCACATGATCACCGGCGAGAGAAAAATGGTGTGCGAGTGTCCGAATCATTCACAAAATGAGACCACTATATAGTCCGCTATATAGTGATTGAGGGGTTAGGGTCTAGGGGTGACGTTCGGACACAGCCACAGTCTTCGCCTATTCGCGAGACTCGCGCGTCAAATGCTCAATTCGCGTCATTCGCACCGCAGGACGCTTGTTCGCGCCTGAACGCGGCTCTCCATAGACTTAACATGGTAATCACTCGCGCCTGATGCCTGATTCGCATCTGGTGTGAACTTACCATAAGAAATGACTGCACTAGTGTGCTCTGTACTTCTACCACCATTACCTCTGGTACTACATTCACACCATGGAGTACTTTTTTCATGAAGTTCGTAATGACTAAAATTAAACTCATCATTATGTACTGTATCATACTGTATTTAAGATTGAATATAAAAAATAAAAAAAAAGTACACAATGAAACCTGCTTATACCTATTAAGTACATCCTGGTCTACTAACACTGAGAGTATGAAGTACTTTTATTGTGTACTTTTTGTGTAATTGTACTTCAAAGTACCTACTAATGCGTACAAATAGACAAAAAATGCTGATTTTGAAATGGAATAAAAAACTGATTTCAAAAAAGTACACAATGAAACCTGCTTATACCTATTAAGTACATCCAGGACTACTACCACGGAGAGTATGAAGTAACTTTACTGTGTACTTTTTGTGTAATTGTACTTCAAAGTACCTAGTAATGCATACAAATAGACTCAATATTATGATTTTGAAGTGGAATAAAAAAAAGTAATTGTACTTCACAGTACCTAGTAATATGTAAAATTAGAAACAAAAAACAGTTTTTAAAATTAAATTTAAATTAAAACTTATTTCAAAGTGATCACCGATCACTATTTTTAGCCATGACTGATCACAGATCGCAGCCGATCGATCGAAGCACCCTTAGATGTTACTTTAGAAAACATAAAAAGAGCTTTATTGTTCTTTGAATTTTAATCTACACATGTAATTACTGGCAGACAGCTAAAACAAACTCTAAAGAAAGAGTGGCATTTTCTCATCTGTGACTGTGATATCTCAGATTCAGAATCTGTCGGACAGATAAATGTTTATATTGTTCCTACAGGTGTTCAGAGAAGGTCCAGTTCAGTTACACCTTTTTTACTTTATCTCTATTGTTAAATATGTTTTATATTATCGATTTTTAGTTTGACATTGACAATTCTTCCATATAATTTAACCCTTTAGGCACCACAGGTGCTAAATAGCGACACTTGGTGATGACAGTCTTCAGCTGTCTATAAATACAGCTGTTTTCAATTCAATTCAGATTTATTTGTATAGCCCAGTATCACAACAAAAGTCGCCTCAAAGGGCTTCACAACAGTTGATCAAACATAAACACACAATCAGACAACACAAACAATAACTACACTAAACAGACCCAGGACACTCCTGTCCTTAGACCCTCCTCGGTTAGGAAAAATTCCTAAAAAAAACCCAGCTGTGGGAAAAAAGAAGAAACCTTATGGAGCCCACCTGAAGGAGAGATCCTCTCCCAGGACGGACAGGCAATGCGTCTAGGACTGTTAGTTCATTAGCTCATCTATAGGACCATAGATCAGCTCTGTAAGGATTCATCCAGGGAATGGGGTGAGGTAGGTTGAGGAAGTCCAGAGGATGCAGCAGGTGGGCCTCATCCAGACAGGTGAGTGGGGCGAGATAGGTCCGGGAAATCCAGGATGCAGCAGGGGCCTCATCCAGACAGGTGAGTGTGCGAGATAGGTCCGGGAAATCCAGGATGCAGCAGGGGCCTCATCCAGACAGGTGAGTGGGGCGAGATAGGTCCGGGAAATCCAGGATGCAGCAGGGCCTCATCCAGACAGGTGAGTGGGGCGAGATAGGTCCGGGAAATCCAGGATGCAGCAGGGGCCTCATCCAGACAGGTGAGTGGGTTGAGGTAGATCCGGGAAATCCTTAGAGGTGAGGTTGAGGGCCCACAGGTCAGGACAGGAGCACAGATGGGGTCAGCTAAGATCCAATCGTCACTGGGACATCTGCCGGCAGCCAGGCATCTGAAACAGTCCCCACTCCCCCAGAGGGGAGCGGAAGAGAGGAACAACTTGTGAATAGCAAGGAACTGATTGGAGATATAGAATATTAGATAATATTAATTATAGTGATAAGAGAGGAGCAGCAGATGAAACCAGAGGACAGAGGCTCAGTGCACCATACTTCCCCCAGCTTCTAGCTCCTAGAGCAGCCTATCTTCAGCTGTGGAGTTAACCCTGTTTCTAGCTGGCCTGACCATAAGCTTTTAAGCTTTTCAGCTGCACATTTCCAGACCATGTCTGATAGAGAAGCGAAGAGAAGTCTATAGCAATGGCTAAAAGCATGTGTGATGAAGCAGTTTTTTATTTACTGCTGACTCTGATTCTGAGGGAGAATATCTACCTTCTGAAGTGAGTGTAAGCAATGATAGCAGGGAGAGTGACTGTGGCAGTGGCAATGAAAGAGTTTGTACTGACACTTTCCGCAACAGAAGTAGGAGAGGAGGCACGTGTGGTAGAAGAGGAAGGCAGGGGAGAGGCTATAACAATAGGGCCAGCAAAAACAGCAATGTGGAAGATGGCTGGGATCAACTGACACACCTAGAAACTTATCAGGAGTGGATAAAGCAGTTTGATGAGCCTGTTGGCTATACAGGAGAGAAGGATCTGACTGGTGCTGATCCAATACATTTTTTATTTCTCTTTCTAACTGATGATTTTTGGAACCTCCTTACAAATGAGACTAACAGATATGCTCATCAAGTTTTATCCTCAACACAGCTCAAGCCAAAGTCCAGATTCCATTCATGGTGTGAATGGAATCACACCATGAATTTCAGTCCCTGAAATGAAAGCATTCCTGTCTTTGCATTTGTCTATGGACCTGGTAGAGAAGCCAGAGATTCAGGATTATTGGGCAACTTTTTGGGCAACATACACCCCTGGTTTTGGCAGAGTGATGTCTAGAAACAGATTTGAAATGATTTTGTCATTCTTGCATTTTGCCAAAAATAGTGAGTATATGAAAGTTGGTCAGCCAGGATATGATAAGCTCTTCAAAGTGCGTCCAATCATAAAAATCATAATACCTCGCTTTGCAGAAGTCTATAGCCCACTCAGAGAACGTTCATTAGATGAGATGTCAATAGCATTCAAAGGAAGATCAGCTCTAAAATTTTATAATCCCAAGAAACCAGATAAATATGGCTACAGAGCATAGGTTTTGAGTGAAAGTCGGTCAGGCTATGTTTTACAGTGGTCCATGCACACTGGTCAGCGTAGTGAAGAATGGTAAATGGTCATGGTAAATGGTCACATTTTTATATAGCGCTTTTCCACCTTCATGGGCACTCAAAGCGCTTCCAGCTGCATCAGTGCCACCCACTCTGTCGTCCGTGAACTCATGGCCCCATACACAGACAAGGGACATGAAGTTTACATGGATAGTTATTACACATCACCAGCCATTGCCTGTGAATTAGCCGAAAGTAACACTGGATTGTGTGGGACAGTGAGAAGCACAAAGCAAGGAATGCCAAAATGCCTGAGACCCAAAGCCTTGAAGTTGAAAAGTGGAGATGACCCAATGTTTCTGAGGAAGGGAAAGTTGTTGGCTTGTGCATGGCATGACACTAAACGTCTCACAATGTTATCAACCATTCATGGGAATGCCTATATTCAGAAAAGAATCAGGACAAAGAAAAATTAGAGTGGTTTTCACACAATAAATAGACCAGTGTGTGTTGACCAGTACAACAGTTTCATGGGGAGAGTGGATAGATCTGACCAGAGAATGAAAACGTACCTATTTACACACCGGTCAAGGAAGTGGTACAATTGCATTTTCAATGCCATTCTAAGCATTAGTGTTGTCAACTCACATGTCATTTACACTAAGTGCACCCCAGTGGTTCTGTTTACCCAGCCAAGGTCACTCATTTCTGTGGACAATTCTATATCATCTGGGGGGTTATGGAGGTACATATTTGTGGAAAACCGGGAGCCAATTTCTGGTTCTGTTTACCCAGCCAAGATCACTCATTTCTGGGGACAATTCTATATCATCTGGGGGGTTACGGAGGTACATATTTGTGGAAAACTGGAGGCGAATTTCTGGTTCTGTTTACCCAGCCACAATCACTCATTTCTGGGGACAATTCTGTATCATCTGGGGGGTTATGGAGGTACGTATTTGTGGAAAACTAAGTCCCATTTTCTTGTTTTATCTTACCCAGCTAGGAGTTCATATGTACTGGAGTTCATAAACATATTTGACACCAGGGATCAGTGGAGCACTGTCTGGAAAAAAAAACCTCTGGCGCCTAAAGGGTTATTATTCTACTTACAAATGTTTTTTATTTCTGCCTGTTGTAATCTAAAGAGAGAATATCCTAAGGGCTGCCACGCACCTATTTTAAAATTTGGAGAGACTAGGTCAGTCAGGTCCACAGGAGGAAAACTGAACAATTGTTAAATCAAAGACTAAAATAGCAAGTCATATGAATTATGTGAAGAATCTATTATCTCTGACACGGACAGACAGTTTGAGAGTGTGATATGCATAACTACGGCTAAATTTCCTGAAGAAAATTGTATTGTATTGTTTTGTATTTACATTGATTTCAGATTAAGAAATAACAAGAGTTAAAGATATTAGGGAGGATTTTTTTCGACTGCAGAGAAACCAGCGACTGTTTGTCCTTTTTTGAATAATGCGCATGCGTCAGGCTCCCCCGCCCTTCACTGTTCCTTTCCAAGGAACTCCTCCACAGCGACGTGCACGAGCATTGGAACACGCGTTTGTTTACAGCCGGCATCAGCAGAGATTCGCCTAAACCTAGACCTGCATTGTTTGTTTGTGCGACCTTTGACCTAGTTCCCCACACAGACCCAGTCACATGCACAGTCCCTAAATGTGAGCAAAAATATATACTCCTGCTATTGGTAGCATTAGCAAACCGACGTTGCTGTACAGTTGAAAAGGTTCAACAGATAAAGAAAAAAGGCATTTTTTTCAAACGATAAGATAAACGTACCTGTCCAGCAGAAACTTGGCAACCAATGCATCGGTCTGAAGCCCTTTCTGTTCCTACAGCACACGCCGTCCTTTGAAGGAATCAAATAACCAATAACTACACGGGTTTTATTCTGCTCTTCTACAGTTTTTCTCCTCCTCCTCTGGTACACTTCAAAAACAGTTTTCCTTTTGTGACCGCCCGGTTCACGGTTTTCCTCAGCCATTGTGCTCTTCGAAGTCAAGCTGTCCGCGCAACGATGTTAACGCCGCTAACGCGGCGCTAATGCCAGACTACATAAACATAGTGTATACGCATGCGCAAGCACAAGAACGTGCACTATCGCCGAAACTAGGAAGTCGGAATGATTGGCAAGTCCGTGGAACAATGGTTAACGTACTCATGACGAAAACGATTGGATGAGGTTTTTTAAGTCCCACAGAGTCCACAGTTTATTAATATTATTATTATATTTTCTAATACACCAATTTATAAGCCTTATACAGGGCAATGAAGGTAGTTTTAATAAATATTGCAAAAAATGAATTTATAAAGATCCTCCCTAATACCTTTAATTAAATATCCATATATTCAATTCATTTTGTGTCAAGCTCTGTATTATATCGGAATTTATCATCATCATGATAAATACCAAAATATATTGTGATATAATTTAAACCCATATCGCCTATCCCTACTTTACATTGCATTATTCATTCAGACAGTGAATCAGTCACACTGTGGTCACGGCTGCCCTGGGGCAGACTGTCATAGATGTGGCTGCCTTTCTGTGCCACTGACCTCTCCGACTGCAATTAAAGAGGCCATATTATGTTTTGTTTGGTGCCTTTTAAATTAATTTAGGACACCTCTAGATCAGCATCTTAAGTTTTGTTGTTCAGAAAACGCAATTGAAAGTTTAACGCTATTGAAAAAACCCTATTTGCATAAACTCATCCTTTGTCTCAGTGAGAAACGCACAGATTAGGTCCCTGTCACTTTAAGAGCCCCTCACTCTTCGCAGAACAGCTGCTGTCACGTACCTTTACATGTGCTGCTGCAAGCGCACTGTGTTTGGTTGCTGCGGGAGAGGTGTGAGCTGAATGGGACTGAGCCGTGAGGGGGGAGAGGCGTGGTCAGGTGGAAATGGCAGACATCTGTGAAACAAGACGTTTCTGCCCTTTCAGGAAGTCAGCGTATATAAATAGAGGATTACTCAAACATGCATGAATGAAACATAAAACACAACCCCAGGTATGTTTTTGATGCAAGAAAAACATGGTAGAAAGCTCAGAAAAGTTGATTTTGCATAATAGGGCCCCTTTTAGGGCTGCAACGATTCATCGAGTTATTTGAGTAATTTGATTAGTAAAAAGCTTCGATTAACATTCTTTGATCTCGAAGCTTCATTAAATTAATGTAAATAAGACTGCCGCATAGCGCTGGGAACTTTTTGTGCACGAAACAAAGTTTCTGCACAGTTAATGCACAACACACTAGCGACAGTAAGGCAGTGGTTGGGCTATAAACTGGATAAATTTGAGTTTTAGTTCGCATTTTAAATGTATATATAAACTACGTAGAAAACAACACCATCGTAAAAGAGGGTTTTAGAGGAAACGGCGTCCTCCAAGCGTCGCGCTAATGCTACAGCTAACGCACAGAGCAGCTTAAATACTGACTCTGAAGACCCTGCAAACGAGAAAAACACTAATAATCACAGAGAAAGTATTCTTATTACCTCTGTAAAACCTTTGTTCGGTAGGTAGCAGCAAACTGGCAGAAATGAACAGTGTAGTGTGATGTGCAATCCGCTGCAGTAACTTGCTACCTTTGTTTATGTATGCTGATTAGCCATGTGGGCTCAGTGGTGTTTAGCATCTTTTAACAGGCTCCTCATGGTGTATAAATGATAATAGATACTATTTTTAGAAGCAGAGACGGTTACAACTAAAATACTTTTTAAGCTGTGAGGTTAATGCACATCTCTGCAGCTTTTGCATTGTTTTGTATAGGCATTTACAAATATTCTGATTAATTATATAATTATTATATAATTATATAGACCAGTATAAGTAAGTATAAAGTATAAGTAAGTATATAATTAGTAGACCATATCATAATGTATAATAATAAAGCCTAGATTTACAAAGCTATTTGCAATGTAATGCATTAAAATATGAAAAACACATCTTAATGTTAGACTGACAGACTTTTTAAAATATGCAGACATACAAGAGTATCTCTTATTCGATTACTCGATTAATTGAACAAAATAATTGATAGATTACTTGATTACCAAAATAATTGATAGCTGCATCCCTAGCCCCTTTAAACACAATCAGACTAACACATTCATCCTGGGAAGGTGGGTGAAGTGGTTTAGTGTGGGCAAAGAGCTGTACCTCAACGTACAGTGTTTTATTTAAAATATAACACCATTTCAGGGGTTGAAACTGAACACTTTCTGAACACAGTGAGCCATGACACAAGTTATAGCTTTAACATTTAAAGAAGATCTGGATCCAGATCTAATTGTTCCAATCACACTCACAATACAAAGCGTGCCACACTTCGCACAGTGCATGTTGTTCTCCCATCTCTAATTAACACACACACGTGATGCGCTCATGGGTCAGGATAAGTGGCAGCGCGGAGGGGCACGGCGCCTTGGCCGGCTCATGTCCCATGGTGTGGACACGCCGGAGTGAGGCCAGAGTGCAGCAGAGGTAGGAGCTAAATGTCCACGCACAGTGACAGCAGAGGCTCATTCCCTGTGCACAGTATGCAACAGAGTGAGCAATAGAAAGCGAGAGACCATCATAGAAAATAAAACTGTGCCCACCTATCTGAGGTGGCCCCTCCCTGCTTTGCATTGTCAGAGTAACACAGATGACTGTTTAGCTGAGCAGTTCATTTTGACAGACAGGTGCAAACCTGCTCTTGTTACTATTACTGTAAATCAACATTAAAGCGTCATTTCTGTTCATTTAAAAGTATACATTTTCCAATTATTGCAGAATCTATACATTTTACATTCTAGTGAGCTCAGTTTATGAAGTGAAATAGACCTATGCATGCATGAAAATACAAATAAGCTGTTCACTTTTAATTCCTAGATCTATCCGGAAATTGAGAGGAGGATTGTTAAAGAACTGTATTGATAAGCAGAATCGACAATGGCATTGACATTGATATAATCAATCCCCATCCCTATTCCTGATCCATGCAGTGATTTCCAGTACAGAATCATGACTGTTTTTAATGTTGTGTTGCTTGATGTTCTGAGTATCATGAGCATCCAATACATGCAATACTAATAATATAGACTTAAATATAACTTAAATAGACATAAATACTCATTGTAGCCCCAGATATCTGTTGCCCATCAACTTAAGTAGTTGCAAAATGCTCCTCCAGCTGTTTTGTATATATATATATTTTTTTTATAGTAAAACTTCCCAGCCTTTTTTCCTCCATCCGAACTACATTGAGATGTGTAGGTGCCATCAAATTGAAACAGCTGCAGAGAGTTACAGTAATCCAACCTAGATGTAACAAACGCATGGATGAGTTTTTCATCACTTTCAGATAAAATATTTCTTATTTTGGCTATGTTGCACAAGTGAAAAAACACTGTTTTACAAGCTTGGTTTATATGAGCCTTAAATGATAAATCTTGGTCAAATAAAACTCCCAAGTTTCTCACAGTAGAACTTGAGGCTACACTGACACTGTCCAGGGAGACTGTCTGGTCAGAAAGAACATCTCTCAGCTTTTTGGGGCCTAGTATAATGACCTCTGTTATTTTTTGGGTTTAGGAGGAGATAATTAATTGTCATCCAGGTCTTTATGTCTCTCAGACAGGTGTGAAGTGTCTCTTTGCGGTCATTCTGATCAGGTTTAATTGATAAATACAACTGTGTATCGTCTGTGTAACAGTGAAAATTAATGCCATGTTTTTTGATTATGTTTCCTAAAGGCAGCGTGTAAAGCATGAACAGAATGGATCCAAGTACTGAGCCTTGTGGAACTCCATAGCTATCTTTACTGCACTGTGAGGAATGTTCATTTACATTGACAAACTGGTACCTATCAGATAAGTAGGATTTAAACCAGCAGAGGTTGGCTCCTCTGACCCCTATGTCACAGTCTAATCTCTGGAGTAAGATGCTGTGGTCAAATGGTGTCAAAGGCTGCACTGAGATCTAACAGAACCAGGACTGAGACCAGACCATTGTCTAAACTTGATAACAAGTCATTTGAGACTCTAACTAATGCAGTTTCTGTGCTATGGTGGGGTCTAAACCCTGACTGAAAATCTTCAAATAAGCTATTGTCCTGTAGGTGGTGACATAACTGTTTAACTACAGCTCTTTCTGGGATTTTTGAAATAAAAGGGAGATTTGATATTGGTCTATAGTTGGCTAAAATGTCAGGATCTAGACCACATATGTCAAACTCAAGGCCCGCGGGCCAATTGTGGCCCGCAGGATAATTTCTTGTGGCCCGCGAGATCATTTCCATTTTATATTAATAATGGCCCGCCGATATATTGTGCTCGATCTGTTTGAACTACATCTCCCATAATGCACTGCAGAAGGGGCGCCGCGCCGGCACTGCCCCTCCCCCGCTGTTTTAGCGAGCAGCATTGAACGAGCCGCAGGAGCAGAGAGAGAGTGAAGGATTCTCCAACAGGAAATTTAACTTTCCACAAAAGAAATGGGCAAAGAGGGGTCAGTGAGAGCAGGAGCTTCTTAAACAGGTGGGACTCTCTGTAAACGCTCTACACTTTGTTTGTTGAGCTAATGTAGCAGTAATAAAACCACGCTCCAACCACACTGCATTGTAAGAACATCTCCTTTACAAACCGTACGTCTTTAAAAACAGAAAACCAAGTTGTGTCAGTAAAACCAAGTTATCAGCAGAGAGTTGTCTAAGTTCATTCACAGCACTGCCCTCCGTCACCTTTTTCCTTTCTCTCTGTCGCTACTTGTGCTCTAATGCACTCATTAACACACAGCGAGCTAAACCTGCCCAGAAAGAGGTATAATCCTGCTCACACTGTGTCCTGCAGAGGACAGAGAGGTGGACAGTAGTTTGCTCAATAAATGTTAAATATGCCTATAATACGTGTTTGTGTGTAGGTGCTGACTCAGCTTAAAGTTGTGCTGGGCTTACATAAGGGGCATGACATGCACCTAAATATTTATCTGCTGGTAGTACACTGTCACAGTAAAACAGAGTGGACCTGATGAAAACACCTGTCCTATATGAGGAGTTGGGTAACTGTGGCAGTAAATAATACTTAATAAATAAATAATTGGCCAGTGTTAGTCAGTAGTCTGTGGCCTATTTGTTGTTATTTGTTGAGTTCTAAGTTCTGATTTAAAACAAAACTACAAAGCCCGTTAAAACCACAAATCTACACCTGTAGTTCTGTGGGGAAGTATTATTCTATGTTAAAAAGCCTAACTGTGAACAAAAATACAGTAGGTTGGCTTTATTATTTATACAATACTCTTATTCAGCCCACGACCAAGACTGGTTTTCTAATTTTGGCCCCAGCTCCGATTGAGTTTGACACCCCTGATTTATACTGTCTTACAGTTACATCTGGCCCTTTGAGGGCAACCATTATGCTGATGTGGCCCTCGGTGAAAATGAGTTTGACACCCCTGATCTAGACTGTTTTTTTTTTCAGAAGCGGTTTAATAACGGCATATTTAAAAGACTGTGGTACATAACCTGTTTATAGGGAGGTGTTTATTATATTCAGTATAGATTTATTAATTAGGGGAAGAGTTTCTTTAAAAGGTTTGGTAGGAATTGGGTCTAAAAGACAAGTTGAGGTTTTGGAGGACATAATGACTGATGTTATCTCAGTTTGATCTACAGCCGTGAAGCAGTCTAACGTTACAGTTGGTTTTATAGAGGCTTTTTACTATTGCGAGGTAGAGCCAATGTTCTCTGTTAGCCATAACACTCAAAATGGTGCAGGAAGGTTTTCACAACACCTTCGGGAAAAGGTCAGAAATGAAGAGAGATCAAATGCTTTTCCTGGGTAACACAGTATGTCCTGACAGAGGTCTGCTCTCTCTGAGTGCTTCTAGTTGGGTGTATATTTGCGGGTTTAATCAGTTTTAAGGTATATTAATGTTTTTGAACTCAAACATAACAAACATAACTCAAACATTTGCTGTTGTCTTTTTACCAAAAAGCATTTAGAGATGTTACAGCAAAACTATGGTACAATGCTCTTTTTCCTCACGGTTCTCATACCTTCCAGTGTCTGTATGCATATGTTTGACTGTCTATTGTTAATAACCCACAGCACATGCTAGGCTAATGTACCGGGAGACAGTCACCATAGAAGATGCTATCATGGCTGTTTCTGTCATGGAATGCTCCATGCAGGTAAAACATTCTATCTATATTTTGCTTTTTTTTTTACAACATAAATATGAGACTGGAAAAAAAAATTAATGTGTGAAATAAAAATATTACATTAAATGCCATGTTATAATGTTGTTCCCTCATCCGGTATCTACTTTGATTCTATTGTGCACTGGCAGTGGTTGGTAGTCATAACGAGTCTGTCTACTGAAAAGCAGGATTTTTATTTTAAAAACAGAAGGTACCTGCAGCGTGTTCTTTTGTCAAAAAATGACTGATAGCCAAAAGTTAGTCTCTCATTCACCACCCTAGTTTTATTTAATTTAAGCAAAGTCAAAAATCATAGTAGCAAGCCAAATACAGAGTTGCAGATCTACATCCCTGGGGAGGGGGGTCACCCCCCTCACCTAATCCCTGTGGCCTCCCTCTGCAGCTCAGAGTAAGGAGATGCCACCCGTACCAGGGATTTCCATTGTATTTTATACCAGGAGTGACGACATACTGACATTATTCCAACTCGTGCATACCTCCTTGTTTTATGTGCATTGGCGCCTTCACCCAAGGACACCTGCTATCTTATTTAGACTCGATAATAAATTGTTGAAATTAATCCGCTTTAAATGACAATTTGACCATGCAATAAGTACATAACAAGGCCAGCACAAGATGGAAAACATGTCTCGAGGACAAATACCAATTGACTTCAACAACACATTGTAACTTGAACTTGAAAAATAACCCAAGAGTAACACAGTTAACACCAGATGCCTAACACATAATGGCATAACTAAAATAAAGTTTATTAAAATGCAAGAGCTAGCATAAACTAATGTTTGACATAACACAATCATAAATCATTACATGAAACTTAAAATCATGATGGCATAAACTAAGCAAACTTTATTGATAGATAATGAAATGGCCTAAGCTAAAGCAGAATATATTAACTGACTAAGTGGAGTTGACCCTTGACCTTAGCATTAGCAAAAATAAATCCAACACTACCTAAATAATGTTATAATTAAGGGAAGGTTAATCATAGATCTGTTTGCATCTCATACCATGCAAAAGATTTTTGTGTTTTGCCCTTGGCCCTTGCATTTCTGTTTTGGACCTCTGACGGAAAAAGTTTAAGCACTCCTGTCCTAAACCTTTAACAGTCGTATGAATTGACCAGTATACACCTATTTTGATATAAAAATTGTACAGATGCATGTATGTCAATGATGGGATATGATGAAATCCATGTTTGTGCAAACTGTGCCGGTAATGCCTCACTGCTCTCTGTTCCAGGGTGGAGCTTTACTTGGAAACATGAACGCATTACTGACGTCTTTTCCTGAAGATCCAGTCAAACAGTATGAGACTCAGTGCCAGTTACTGCTGGAGGGACTCAACCTGCCCCTGCTGCTTCAGAAGGAGATGGGCAGACTCAGGACACAGGCACTTAGCTGAAGAATTGCTTGCATTAAAACCGATATATTTTTACTGTACATTCCTGTGGTATTTTTGACTTACCATTTTTCATGTAAAAAAAAAAATCACACATCAAGATCCACTTCTTGTACAAGGCAAATACAGTCTGGTTTTTGATGTTTATTTTCTACAAGTGACCATCTATCCCAGTGTTCCAGTGACATTCCCCTAAGGAGCAGCTCCTAGGGTTCATCCACAGATCTGATCTCACTCCCACATAAGAAGCGCTCCACTTACTTCTACTTGATTAGTGCATTCACACAGGGCCATCTGAAAATGGTTAGTGTTAGGGGAGTGAGTTGCTCGCAACATGTAATGCACAGTAGCCGAGCGGTTAGTGTTCTCACCTCCCAGCAAGGAGATCGTGAGTTTGAGCCCTGGGCTGACCAACACACCGTGACACGATCTCTCTGGGTGGAGTCTGTCCTCCCCGTCGAAAGACTTGCATGTGTTAGGTGAATTGGTGACTCTAAATTGCCCCTAGTGAATGAATGTGAGAGTGAGTGTCTGTCTGTCTTTGTCTCTTTGTCAGCCCTGCGACAAGCTGGCCCCTGTCCAGGGTGTATCCCCCTAAGGCCCAAAGTTACTGGGATAGGCTTGAGTCACCCACGACAACTAACAGGAAAAAACAGAAGAAAATGAATGAATGTTTGCCCTGCATGTGTTTAATGGTAATAACTGGTAAATTGCTGCTTTGTTTTGTAGGATACCATCTCTACTGAAGCATGGCTATGGTGACAGTTCCTAGTCTTGTCAGAGTGAGGGTAGAGCATCAGAAAGTTGAGGCTGTATTAAACCCTTCAGTGTGAGTGTCACACTACAAACTCGAGTGAAAGTAGGAAGGAGGCCAAAGAGTATGCACACAGCTAGGCAAGAATAACATCTGAGATCAGTGGAGCTCGTGCTGTGTCAAGACACTCACATATGCAAGAAAACACTTTGTCACAATGTTGTTTTCTCATTGGTTGAAGACAGCCATATTTACTATAATTTCAATAATAATTATTATTCAAAAGAAATGTTATGGCCAAAGAATCCCGACCATGCCTCCTCACAGCCTCAACAAGGAATGACTTGATTTGTTTTTACAGTGAACAACCCACGCATCCAGTTATATTCCTTAGGACTGATGGGACAGAGAGGAGAGAGCAGCTGCCGTACACACCTTTGCCTCTGGTTCGTCTTCAGGACAAGCCCACTGCTTTGGCCGCTGCACTACAGCCCCTTACCTCCCGAGCCTCGTGTAAAACTTTTGACTCTTAAATGTTATGTGTGCATTTTATATCTATTGATATATATTTTATGTTTTTTTGTTTTTTGTTTTGTTTTTATCCAATTAAAGACACTCCTCAGCCTCTTTGGCCTTTTTTAAATTCAAAAGCTGCATGTTGTCATTGAAAATCTACCTAGTTAAACATTGTGATTAATCAAAACCCATGTGTGATTAATCAGACTTTTTTATTTTATTTTTTTTATCAATTGACAGCACTAATTAAATCGCAGTTGATAATTAACATGACTGAATGGTGAGAAGTTATACAATTTATACGTAAATGTCACATTAATGACAGTATAAGCTTTTCTAAATGTGTTATTAGGGCTGCATCAACTAATCAAATTAATTGATGTTAAAGATAATCAACTAATTTAGTAATCGATTAATTGCTAACTATGATATTTTTAGTCTTTAAAACAAGTCGTGCTGAGAGAAGAGGTTTGATTACTAAGATGGAGAAGTATTGACAGATTAATCAATTATCAAAATAATTATTAGGTGCAGCCCTACAATTTATTTGTAAAAAAAAAAAGTTAGGCAAAGGTTTCTTTCAAAAATTAAGTAAGTTTTGAGATGTAGTGCTGATAACATAATTTGCTAAATATCATCTGACCTCTTGACTTCACATTTTCTTCTGATGTGTAGAAAATCACTATAGACTGTATAAAGCTGCTCTAAAATGTCAATTTTGTTCATGCTGTTTTTTATTTATTATTTCAAATTGTAAACAGCTCACTCGTCCACTTTCGGACACACAAAACAACAGAAGGTTCCTAGGACCCTCCTAAAGAAGCTCTTGACCCTCCTGACACCTCTGCTGCTGGAAACTTTGGCTCTTCTTTTGGCTGTGGTGGCCATGTTTGAAGAAGGCCTATCATCAGCCACAGCAGTAGAAGGTGCTGCCGCTCCAGGAGATGTAGTCACTTCAAATGCATATGAGGGGGAAGCTGGAGCAGCTTCCTGGAGGGATATCTGACCAGAGCAGACGCCTGAATCTGGAGCTTCCTCGATGATAGATTCAGGAGCTGCTGTAGTCTTTTCACTGGACACAACCTGAGACTGGGCTCCTGTAACCTGGGCTGTGGCTCTTTCAGACGAACTGGCAGGAGGTACTTCCATATTCCACACTGGTCCATCAATTTCACTGGAAACAAAAGGAGATTGGAATCCTGAATCTAGGGTTTAGGTGTCTACAGAGAGAATTGTGTGAGGTGCTTTTTCCTGTGGGAGAACTTCAGGTACAGACGGATGTCTGTCCGAGTTCACTACAGGCGTATTTCCCCTCCTCCTGTTGCGACCGTGCACTCTCGTTCAGTTTAGTTATTAATTGCAATTAATTTTTTTCAGATTTGCGATTAATTAGTTTTTTTATCGATTCCCGGCCCTAAATAATAATAATGATAATATTGCTGAAGTCATTTAGTTGTGGCTATATATTTAATTCCATTTGTTTGTGCAAGTAATTCTTTATGGATCCAATGTGACAAAATAAATTATCATTCTTTATTTCATGGGTTTATAGACTGTACAAGACTATATCCCATCTCCCATCATAGGGTAAAGTTGTTTCATTCTGTTTAGTTTCTCAAACCATACAGAATGGACGGTTAAAGCAGTATAATTGCTTACTTTGAACACATGGTCATAACTGCATTACAACTGCTGTTTTCCCTTGTATTGTTCTGTTATTCTCTTTTGACAGTTCTGTTGCTCTGCATATTTGCATACATTTATCTCATGTTAGGTTTACCGCGGTGAAGTTGGTTGGATATTGGACATTCAGCAGATATTTGCTCTGGGAACAACTGCAGCACTTGAGCCGAACGAGAAACCTGTGAGGCGGATTGTGCAAGCAAGGAGTGCTGGCAAATAATTCCCGTTTATATTTAGGGACCGTCAACAAATTACTCTACGAAACGATGCTGCAAAAAATAAAATATACATTATCCAAAAGCATTTTGGTTATGGGATCATATTACAATAGTGACAAATATATAATTATGTCACCCCATAAAAAATATAAAAAGCATTAAAAACCAATCTAAACTGCTGAGCCTGATAGTCCATAATTAGTAGTATATTCCAGAGTGATTTGGGGGTGAGTGTGTCAAATGACTTAAAAGCTATTGAAGAAAAATGTAAATTTTACTGTAAAAGAATTGTAAAAAATATAAAAAGCATTAAAACCCAATCCAAACTGCTGAGCCTGATAGTCCCTAATTAGTAGTATATTCCAGAGGGATTTGGGCGGAATTGGTCATATGACTTAAAAGCTATTGAAGTTTTTTTTTATTTTATTATTAATATTTTATTTTATTTTTTCTCAAATGAGGAGGTGTTGGGGTGGGTGATATAATTATATCATATTTGTCACTATTGTAATATCCCATAACCAAAATGCTTTTGGATAATGTATATTTATTTTTTGCAGCATGGTTTCGTAGAGTAATTTGTTCGCGGTTTTCCCACGCAATTGGGCTATTTTGAAACTACTACTGCAGGGGAGTATTTTGAGCTGCGGGTTGCGGTTTTGTTGGGCTAATTTTTAAACGCGTTGTGGCTACGGAAATGTCTCTAGACATGGAGAAGTGGGGAAACTTTTTATTTCTTCACAGTTCCCTCTGGTTTTGTGTCTCTGCGCTGTGCCTCTCCCTCCACCGTGTCTGTGCTCCTCCTCCCATCCCCGTCACACAGAGCAGGGCTCCTTCACAGCTGTGAGGTCTGTGATCAGCGGCTGCTCTCACCTCACTGCCATTCTCACCTGGAGCATCTCATACATGACACCTGTAGGTTTATGGCAGAAAGAGCTGGAAGGAAGCACCATCACTCAGCTGCACAACTGCAGTAAAAACAGTCTTAAGAAATGTAGCTATTTAAGAGAAGACTTAACCCTCTGACAGTTTTTACTCTGACATTTTTTCTTCACATTAATAAGTGCAGAAATAGGACATAGCCTTGATTTTAAAATTGTTAGGCTAAAGATATTAAATATAATAGTCTAATAACACTTAAAGATGCGCGTCTAGCTCCAGATTCACAGCAGGGAGCGCAGAGGGGAGGGCCTGCTGGGGAAGAGACAGAGGGCAACGACTTCACAGAACATCCCGAGAAGTTCAGGGGGAGATTAGACTCAAATAAATAAACAGGTATATAATTATACTACTATACATTATATTTGACATTTTCTAAAGTGGTATAGTATATATGAGGGTACATTTAAAAAATAAAATACCATTTATAATACGCCTATTTCCGTTTTTATATGTATTTCTTGAAAATATTTTGGCAACAGTCCAATTTTCAATTATTTTATTGCTTTTAACTATATTGTATAGCATAGACTTTTGAATTTCATAAGAACCTTTACATTCATCTGGGTTAAAATCAATCAAATCAATATTAAAGAGAATCGTTGACATAATAAGTAAACTTGAAGACATTTTGTTATTAATAGTATGGTATAAAAGTACTTATTTTAGGTTTAATTTAGTAACACTGTCTGATCTAGACAAATTGGGCTTTTTTTTTCCCCAATTGTGCTGTTTTTGAGTTCTCATTGGGCTGGAAATTTTTCTGGGACCTGGCAACCCTGATGGTCCCTAAATATGAACGGAAAATATTTGCCGGTGTTATGCCACAAAGTTCCCCCTGCCAGAAATTGCCCCCCTTATGCGAAGGGATTGTAAGGCCGATTTCTCCTCCATCAAATATGACTGTAGGTAGTTTCTTCCACGTCTTGACTAGTAGATTATTTTATTGTTAGCTTCGTTACGTCTTGTACGGTGGCCCAGAAGTGCAAAACAAATTAACAAATGCCCGACACAAATTTTAAAAAAACATAAAACAAATTAACAAAAGCCCAAAACAAATTTTAAAATGTCCGAAACAAATAAAAAAACAAAAAACAAATAAAAAAAAATTTCAAACCAAATAAAAAACAAAAAACAAAAAACTAATTAAAAAATGTCCAAAACAAATTAAAAAAAAAAAAATTACCTAATGTCCAAAACAAAACGGAAAGGGATTGTCCCATTGGGCGGAAGTGAGGGGGTAAATAAGCTGTCAATCATCCTTAATGCGGAAGCGGCCAAAGAGCAGTGTATGAACACCTACAATTTTATGATTTTGAATACAAAATGTAGCTACTAAGATTTATCAGAATTCCTGTGGTGACAGGAGGTGTTTAAATGAATTTATCCGCACAAATATGCATGAAGTTAAATCGCTGTTGGTATTATGCTAACAGCTAATCAGCTGGGCTGCAGGCTGCTGCTATAGCTAGGGCTATGTGACAGGAGGGGAAGGAAAGCGTCTTGGTATTTGATTGAGTTAAATATAAGCCACTTGGAAAGTTATTTAGCCTCCGTGTGTGTGGCGCGCCCGCCAGGTGGGGCGTGGGGCGGTGTCAGGTGTGGGAGCAGCTGCCTCACGCGTCTGCCTCTGGTTCGGCTGAAGGACAAGCCCTCTGCCTTGGCTGGCTGGTGCGCATACAGCCCTCTCCTCTCCCTCCTGCCGCGAGTCGCAGTGTAAAACGTGTCAGCAAAAGCATGTTTGTTTAAAACGTGTGCATTCCTTTCACTAGCCTATTTCCATCCGTGCGCGTTCCTGGGAGCTGTGCGCAGTGGTGCTCTATGTGCAACTTGGTGAGAAGAGGGCGCGGAGGAGAGGCGTAGCCCACTCAGTGGTTACCTGCAAAAGGCTATAGCCTAGGGCAGGGGTCACCAATTAAAATTCACCGAGGTCCAATTGGTGAAAATTTTCTCGCGCAAAGGTCCGGAGCATCACAATGTTGATTTGTACCTCAAAAATAAATAAATAAAATCATTGTAGTTACATCAGTGTCTACATTATGGCAATAGCATTTTGCTAACATAAGCATTAGTTTAAAACTAGGGGATATCAAATAATAATAATAAAAAAAAAAACATTTCTTATGTTAATCAAATACAGTTAAAAAAAATCAAACAAAATGCTTTTATAATGGTCCTTGGCTCAGAACACAGGAGACACAGGAGTTTAGAGCTGACCTCTGTTCCTTTCTACATCTGTCTCTCTCATTTCTCCGCTGTCTGTCTCACAGTCACCGCTCCATATGTTTCCAAATCCTCAGATCTGATTGGTTGATAGCGTCACACGCAAGATTTTCTGTCGGCTTTTACGCAGGAGACGATTCACCCATTAAAACTAAAGTGGAACGTACTGCGCCTCAAAACACCTCTTAATTCTCTGGTGAATATGAGGCAGCTCTGTCCTCTGTGGAACAGAGGGACAGACACCGAGAGGAGAGGGGTGAGCCTCGACAGAGAGACACCGAAAGGGCAGAGCCGCTCACAGCCTGTGTCGCCTCCTCTCTCGCCGCTCCGTAAAAACAAAACTTAAGTCTGTTGTAAACGGAACAGTCCTGTCCCTCCGCACTCAATCTGGACCTATTCCTCTCATTTTGCTGGACAGTAACAGAAAACACAGCTGATTTAACCCCTGCACTGTTCATGTTAGTTTTAAAGCACCAGGATACGATGCTGAGAGAGGCGCCGCTGTGCTCCCGGGGAGTGAACAGGCTCAACGGGTTCGGGTCCGCAGAGTGGGACAGAGGTTCGGGTCCGGATGGGAGGGCATCTGGGTCCGGATTCGGACCGCGGTCCGCCTATTAACGACCTCTGGCCTAGGGTGACCAGATGTCCCTATTTAACCGGGACAGTCCCAGTTTTAGGCTCCTTGTCCCATGTCCCAACACATATCTGTAAAAACACTCATATATCGACCATGTCCCAGTTGTCCCAATTTTAACCAATAGTAAAGCACAGAAAACTTTGTCACTAAATGTATTTACAGTGTCATTACTTTTATTAATAAATGGCATCATATTCAAACCTTAAGCCCTAGCGTCATGTACTTTGAATGGCATGACATTAAACTAATTAGATTTCAAAAGGTTTTCTGTGTTTTGGTGAGTTCAAATGCACCGTGATTTGTGTGTGTGTGTGTGGGGGAGGTGTCCCAGTTTTTGGGTCTAGAAATCTGTCACCCTGCCATAGGCTAATGCAGAACACAGTTCAGTCAGGCACAGATTATTATTGATCTTTTTTTTTTCATTGTTCAAGGAGGGCGTGCCAAGAAAAGTTTGAGAAGCACTGATGTAGGCTTATGTCTCTCAATATTTATCTTATGTTAGACTATTATTGTAGGCTACACTCTGTAGGCTAAAGCAGGCAATGTCTACCGTCAGCCTCCATATAAGCCACTTTTTTTCTTTAGAGCATTGCCTTTGTGTCTAACAACTGTCTTGTTTTGAGGAGATAGCTCGTCAGAGTCGTCACATCCGTTTGGACCCGGCCATTGTCACCCATTGCACCAAGCTTCCGCCACCGCTGGCCGCATCTTCAGCACTCCCTCACACTCACAAGGTTCATGTAGACTATATAGGCCTAGGAAAGTTTTTTTTTTCTTCCAGGTGGGCTCTTTTTTAGGCTAATTAGGCTGGGAT
This sequence comes from Bostrychus sinensis, assembly GCA_020698575.1. Taxonomy (NCBI): domain Eukaryota; kingdom Metazoa; phylum Chordata; class Actinopteri; order Gobiiformes; family Eleotridae; genus Bostrychus; species Bostrychus sinensis. The sequence continues at coordinate 47,097 of CM036257.1, forward strand.
ATTTGTTTTTGGCCACGTACGCTAATGATTGCGATTTTGTGTGTATAATAGGTTTTGCTTATTAGGTTTTACTTTTTTATGAGGCTATTAGCCTACTGTTTTTATTGTTTTATTAATAAAACTGTAGTTGTTTGTAAAATGTGCTTTATAAAATAAAGTGTATTTGGATTTGAATTTGAATTTGAATTGATTACTGGTTGATGCGTTTTTTTGGGGGGACAACTAAGTCTCTGATTATTGTCTCTTTTTTGTCTTTTTTGTATTGTTTGTGGCCGAGATGAGCTAGACCTGCGCAGTTTCAATCGGTGTTGGTCTGTGCGCAGTGCACGCTGGTTAGATTTGTGTCCGACTTGTTCCCGACTTGCTCTGATGTCACAAGTGCGACGGTCACCGAAAGCTCGTGAGATCCAAACGAGACCAGCCGCCTGAGCCAGCCGCCGCAATTCATCAGGAGCAACTGCGGTAGCTGCTTGGCTCAGTGCATGATGGGAAAACGCCCACCTGTCAGCGGTGAACGGACAGGTGATTGGATCTGAGTTTAGTGCTGATCAGAAACGTAACGCACGACACTTCATTGCCCTCCTCTCCTCTGCGTCGTTTTTTAAATACAGACTAAAGTTACAGTTTTGACATGGATAAACTTTGTGCCCTGCTGCTCAATGTGAAGTAGAATATTATTAAAAGATTGTGCACAATATCTGCTGTTATAGAAGGCTATTTAACATTTAAAATGTGTAGAATCGCACTAATTGTTGTTATGGTATTTTTGTACTAATCTTTTATTGTAGATTTATATATCGTACTTTGGGTCAAGTCTGTTTTCTCTCTAGTAATGATTAAAACATTAAAAATATAGACAGATAAGTACATCTGGGGGAATTTGGGGCTGGTTTGATGCATTTCGAGGAAGTTTTGAGCAATTTCAAAATTTGGTCAAATTTGTTCCCAGACGACAGCTCTCTAAAAATGACATTTTGGGTCGAGTCTGTTTTTCTCTGGTACTGATTATAACGTTAAAAATATACACAGATAAGTACATCTGGGGAATTTGAGGCTGTTTTGATGCATTTCGAGGAATTTTGAGCAATTTCAAAATTTGGTCAATTTTGGTTCCAGACTACAGCTACGGACCTGTCGTATAATGCCACTTTGGGTCAAGTCTGTTTTCTCTCTAGTAATGATTAAAACATTAAAATATAGACAGATAAGTACATCTGGGGGAATTTGGGGCTGGTTTGATGCATTTCGAGGAAGTTTTGAGCATTTCAAAATTTGGTCAAATTTGTTCCCAGACGACAGCTCTCTAAAAATGACATTTTGGGTCGAGTCTGTTTATCTCTGGTACTGATTATAATGTTAAAAATTTACACAGATAAGTACATCTGGGGGAATTTAGGGCTGTTTTGATGCATTTTAAAGGCAGTTTTGAGCACTTTAAAATTTGGTCAAATTTGGTCTTAAACGACAGCTTTTTTTGATGAATTTAAAAGCAGTTTAGAGCACTTTTAAAATTTGGTTAAATTTGCTCCCAGAAGACAGCTGTCTAAAAATAGCATTTGGGTCAAGTCTGTTTCTCTCTGGTACTGAAAATGTTTAAAATGTACACAGATAACTACATCTGGGGGTATTTGGAGCTTTTTTTGATGCATTTTAAGGCAGTTTGAGCACTTTAAAAATTTGGTCAAATTTGGTCTCAAACGACAGCTACGGTCGAAAAAATGCCATTTTGGGTCAAGTCCTGTTTTGTTTCTCATAAGGATTAAAATGTTAAAAATATACACAGATAAGTACATCTGGGGAATTTGGGGCCGTTTTGATGCATTGCGAGGAAGTTTTGAGCAATTTCAAAATTTGGTCAATTTTGGTTCCAGACTACAGCTACGGACCTGTCGTATAATGCCACTTTGGTCAAGTCTGTTTTCTCTCTAGTAATGATTAAAACATTAAAAAATATAGACAGATAAGTACATCTGGGGGAATTTGGGGCTGGTTTGATGCATTTCGAGGAAGTTTTGAGCAATTTCAAAATTTGGTCAAATTTGTTTCCAGACAACTCTAAAAATGGCATTTTTGGTCGAGTCTGTTTTTTTCTCTGGTACTGATTATAACGCTGAGGCGTGTGTAATAAATTGCCAATGCAGAAAGCAGCAATGGCATTTCCAGCGCCTGAGAAGCGTTTTGAAGCAGTAAAATATAGTTTTGACGTTTTCTCAGGCATGGAACATGATAGAACCAAAATTCCAAATACATCTTGTGGCACTTGGGCCTCCATTGTTGCACGGCAAAAATGGTCCAGTTATCTTTTATAGCTTTTCCACAAAACGTGTTTTGAACTTTCTGAGCGCTATAGCTTTTTCCCATTGAAAGTGCCCAAAAGCCCATTAGAATGGCACGGCGAGCAAACTGCGTGATTGCGGCTGGGTTTACCATGATATGTCATATCAGAGTGCTGGAGAAGAGTTGAGGCGTGTGTAATGCATTGCCAATGCAGAAAGCGACAATGGCATTTTCAGCGCCTGAGAAGCGTTTTGAGGCACTAAAACATAGTTTTGGCGTTTTCTCAGGCATGGAACATGATAGAACCAAAATTCCAAAAGCATCTTGTGGCACTTGGGCCTCCATTGTTGCACGGCAAAAATGGTCCAGTTATCTTTTATAGTTTTTTCCACAAAACGTGTTTTGAACTTGAGCACTATAGCTTTTTCCCATTGAAAGTGCCCAAAAGCCCATTAGAATGGCACGGCGAGCAAACTGCGTGATTGCGGCTGGGTTTACCATGATATGTCATATCAGAGTGCTGGAGAAGAGTTGAGGCGTGTGTAATGCATTGCCAATGCAGAAAGCGACAATGGCATTTTCAGCGCCTGAGAAGCGTTTTGAGGCACTAAAACATAGTTTTGGCGTTTTCTCAGGCATGGAACATGATAGAACCAAAATTCCAAAAGCATCTTGTGGCACTTGGGCCTCCATTGTTGCACGGCAAAAATGGTCCAGTTATCTTTTATAGTTTTTCCACAAAACGTGTTTTGAACTTCTGAGCGCTATAGCTTTTTCCCATTGAAAGTGCCCAAAAGCCCATTAGAATGGCACGGCGAGCAAACTGCGTGATTGCGGCTGGGTTTACCATGATATGTCATATCAGAGTGCTGGAGAAGAGTTGAGGCGTGTGTAATGCATTGCCAATGCAGAAAGCGACAATGGCATTTTCAGCGCCTGAGAAGCGTTTTGAGGCACTAAAACATAGTTTTGGCGTTTTCTCAGGCATGGAACATGATAGAACCAAAATTCCAAATACATCTTGTGGCACTTGGGCCTCCATTGTTGCACGGCAAAAATGGTCCAGTTATCTTTTATAGTTTTTCCACAAAACGTGTTTTGAACTTTCTGAGCGCTATAGCTTTTTCCCATTGAAAGTGCCCAAAAGCCCATTAGAATGGCACGGCGAGCAAACTGCGTGATTGCGGCTGGGTTTACCATGATATGTCAATATCAGAGTGCTGGAGAAGAGTTGAGGCGTGTGTAATGCATTTCCAATGCAGAAAGCGACAATGGCATTTTCAGCGCCTGAGAAGCGTTTTGAGGCACTAAAACATAGTTTTGGCGTTTTCTCAGGCATGGAACATGATAGAACCAAAATTCCAAAAGCATCTTGTGGCACTTGGGCCTCCATTGTTGCACGGCAAAAATGGTCCAGTTATCTTTTATAGTTTTTCCACAAAACGTGTTTTGAACTTTCTGAGCGCTATAGCTTTTTCCCATTGAAAGTGCCCAAAAGCCCATTAGAATGGCACGGCGAGCAAACTGCGTGATTGCGGCTGGGTTTACCATGATATGTCATATCAGAGTGCTGGAGAAGAGTTGAGGCGTGTGTAATGCATTGCCAATGCAGAAAGCGACAATGGCATTTTCAGCGCCTGAGAAGCGTTTTGAGGCACTAAAACATAGTTTTTGGCGTTTTCTCAGGCATGGAACATGATAGAACCAAAATTCCAAAAGCATCTTGTGGCACTTGGGCCTCCATTGTTGCACGGCAAAAATGGTCCAGTTATCTTTTATAGTTTTTCCACAAAACGTGTTTTGAACTTTCTGAGCGCTATAGCTTTTTCCCATTGAAAGTGCCCAAAAGCCCATTAGAATGGCACGGCGAGCAAACTGCGTGATTGCGGCTGGGCTTACCATGATATGTCATATCAGAGTGCTGGAGAACAGTTGAGGCGTGTGTAATGCATTTCCAATGCAGAAAGCGACAATGGCATTTTCAGCGCCTGAGAAGCGTTTTGAGGCACTAAAACATAGTTTTGGCGTTTTCTCAGGCATGGAACATGATAGAACCAAAATTCCAAAAGCATCTTGTGGCACTTGGGCCTCCATTGTTGCACGGCAAAAATGGTCCAGTTATCTTTTATAGTTTTTCCACAAAACGTGTTTTGAACTTTCTGAGCGCTATAGCTTTTTCCCATTGAAAGTGCCCAAAAGCCCATTAGAATGGCACGGCGAGCAAACTGCGTGATTGCGGCTGGGCTTACCATGATATGTCATATCAGAGTGCTGGAGAACAGTTGAGGCGTGTGTAATGCATTTCCAATGCAGAAAGCGACAATGGCATTTTCAGCGCCTGAGAAGCGTTTTGAGGCACTAAAACATAGTTTTGGCGTTTTCTCAGGCATGGAACATGATAGAACCAAAATTCCAAAAGCATCTTGTGGCACTTGGCCTCCATTGTTGCACGGCAAAAATGGTCCAGTTATCTTTTATAGTTTTTCCACAAAACGTGTTTTGAACTTTCTGAGCGCTATAGCTTTTTCCCATTGAAAGTGCCCAAAAGCCCATTAGAATGGCACGGCGAGCAAACTGCGTGATTGCGGCTGGGTTTACCATGATATGTCATATCAGAGTGCTGGAGAACAGTTGAGGCGTGTGTAATGCATTGCCAATGCAGAAAGCGACAATGGCATTTTCAGCGCCTGAGAAGCGTTTTGAGGCACTAAAACATAGTTTTGGCGTTTTCTCAGGCATGGAACATGATAGAACCAAAATTCCAAAAGCATCTTGTGGCACTTGGGCCTCCATTGTTGCACGGCAAAAATGGTCCAGTTATCTTTTATAGTTTTTTCCACAAAACGTGTTTTGAACTTTCTGAGCGCTATAGCTTTTTCCCATTGAAAGTGCCCAAAAGGCCATTAGAATGGCACGGCGAGCAAACTGCGTGATTGCGGCTGGGTTTACCATGATATGTCATATCAGAGTGCTGGAGAACAGTTGAGGCGTGTGTAATGCATTGCCAATGCAGAAAGCGACAATGGCATTTTCAGCGCCTGAGAAGCGTTTTGAGGCACTAAAACATAGTTTTGGCGTTTTCTCAGGCATGGAACATGATAGAACCAAAATTCCAAAAGCATCTAGTGGCACTTGGGCCTCCATTGTTGCACGGCAAAAATGGTCCAGTTATCTTTTATAGTTTTTCCACAAAACGTGTTTTGAACTTTCTGAGCGCTATAGCTTTTTCCCATTGAAAGTGCCCAAAAACCCATTAGAATGGCACGGCGAGCAAACTGCGTGATTGCGGCTGGGTTTACCATGATATGTCATATCAGAGTGCTGGAGAAGAGTTGAGGCGTGTGTAATGCATTGCCAATGCAGAAAGCGACAATGGCATTTTCAGCGCCTGAGAAGCGTTTTGAGGCACTAAAACATAGTTTTGGCGTTTTCTCAGGCATGGAACATGATAGAACCAAAATTCCAAAAGCATCTTGTGGCACTTGGGCCTCCATTGTTGCACGGCAAAAATGGTCCAGTTATCTTTTATAGTTTTTCCACAAAACGTGTTTTGAACTTTCTGAGCGCTATAGCTTTTTCCCATTGAAAGTGCCCAAAAGCCCATTAGAATGGCACGGCGAGCAAACTGCGTGATTGCGGCTGGGTTTATCCATGATATGTCATATCAGAGTGCTGGAGAACAGTTGAGGCGTGTGTAATGCATTGCCAATGCAGAAAGCGACAATGGCATTTTCAGCGCCTGAGAAGCGTTTTGAGGCACTAAAACATAGTTTTGGCGTTTTCTCAGGCATGGAACATGATAGAACCAAAATTCCAAAAGCATCTTGTGGCACTTGGGCCTCCATTGTTGCACGGCAAAAATGGTCCAGTTATCTTTATAGTTTTTCCACAAAACGTGTTTTGAACTTTCTGAGCGCTATAGCTTTTTCCCATTGAAAGTGCCCAAAAGCCCATTAGAATGGCACGGCGAGCAAACTGCGTGATTGCGGCTGGGCTTATCATGATATGTCATATCAGAGTGCTGGAGAACAGTTGAGGCGTGTGTAATGCATTTCCAATGCAGAAAGCGACAATGGCATTTTCAGCGCCTGAGAAGCGTTTTGAGGCACTAAAACATAGTTTTGGCGTTTTCTCAGGCATGGAACATGATAGAACCAAAATTCCAAAAGCATCTTGTGGCACTTGGGCCTCCATTGTTGCACGGCAAAAATGGTCCAGTTATCTTTTATAGTTTTTCCACAAAACGTGTTTTGAACTTTCTGAGCGCTATAGCTTTTTCCCATTGAAAGTGCCCAAAAGCCCATTAGAATGGCACGGCGAGCAAACTGCGTGATTGCGGCTGGGTTTACCATGATATGTCATATCAGAGTGCTGGAGAACAGTTGAGGCGTGTGTAATGCATTGCCAATGCAGAAAGCGACAATGGCATTTTCAGCGCCTGAGAAGCGTTTTGAGGCACTAAAACATAGTTTGGCGTTTTCCTCAGGCATGGAACATGATAGAACCAAAATTCCAAAAGCATCTAGTGGCACTTGGGCCTCCATTGTTGCACGGCAAAAATGGTCCAGTTATCTTTTATAGTTTTTCCACAACACGTGTTTTGAACTTTCTGAGCGCTATAGCTTTTTCCCATTGAAAGTGCCCAAAAGCCCATTAGAATGGCACGGCGAGCAAACTGCGTGATTGCGGCTGGGTTTACCATGATATGTCATATCAGACTGCTGGGGAGGAGTTGAGGCGTGTGTAATGCATTGCCAATGCAAAAAGCGACAATGGCATTTTCAGCGCCTGAGAAGCGTTTTGAGGCACTAAAACATAGTTTTGGCGTTTTCTCAGGCATGGAACATGATAGAACCAAAATTCCAAAAGCATCTTGTGGCACTTGGGCCTCCATTGTTGCACGGCAAAAATGGTCCAGTTATCTTTTATAGTTTTTCCACAAAACGTGTTTTGAACTTTCTGAGCGCTATAGCTTTTTCCCCTTGAAAGTGCCCAAAAGCCCATTAGAATGGCACGGCGAGCAAACTGCGTGATTGCGGCTGGGCTTATCATGATATGTCATATCAGAGTGCTGGAGAACAGTTGAGGCGTGTGTAATGCATTTCCAATGCAGAAAGCGACAATGGCATTTTCAGCGCCTGAGAAGCGTTTTGAGGCACTAAAACATAGTTTGGGCGTTTTCTCAGGCATGGAACATGATAGAACCAAAATTCCAAAAGCATCTTGTGGCACTTGGGCCTCCATTGTTGCACGGCAAAAATGGTCCAGTTATCTTTTATAGTTTTTCCACAAAACGTGTTTTGAACTTTCTGAGCGCTATAGCTTTTTCCCATTGAAAGTGCCCAAAAGCCCATTAGAATGGCACAGCGAACAAACTGCGTGATTGCGGCTGGGTTTACCATGATATGTCATATCAGAGTGCTGGAGAACAGTTGAGGCGTGTGTAATGCATTGCCAATGCAGAAAGTGACAATGGCATTTTCAGCGCCAGAGAAGCGTTTTGAGGCACTAAAAAATAGTTTTGGCGTTTTCTCAGGCATGGAACATGATAGAACCAAAATTCCAAAAGCATCTTGTGGCACTTGGGCCTCCATTGTTGCACGGCAAAAATGGTCCAGTTATCTTTTATAGTTTTTCCACAAAACGTGTTTGAACTTTCTGAGCGCTATAGCTTTTCCCATTGAAAGTGCCAAAAAGCCCATTAGAATGGCACGGCGAGCAAACTGCGTGATTGCGGCTGGGTTTACCATGATATGTCATATCAGAGTGCTGGAGAACAGTTGAGGCGTGTGTAATGCATTTCCAATGCAGAAAGCGACAATGGCATTTCAGCGCCTGAGAAGCGTTTTGAGGCACTAAAACATAGTTTTGGCGTTTTCTCAGGCATGGAACATGATAGAACCAAAATTCCAAAAGCATCTTGTGGCACTTGGGCCTCCATTGTTGCACGGCAAAAATGGTCCAGTTATCTTTTATAGTTTTTCCACAAAACGTGTTTTGAACTTTCTGAGCGCTATAGCTTTTTCCCATTGAAAGTGCCCAAAAGCCCATTAGAATGGCACGGCGAGCAAACTGCGTGATTGCGGCTGGGCTTAGCATGATATGTCATATCAGAGTGCTGGAGAACAGTTGAGGCGTGTGTAATGCATTTCCAATGCAGAAAGCGACAATGGCATTTTCAGCGCCTGAGAAGCGTTTTGAGGCACTAAAACATAGTTTTGGGCGTTTTCTCAGGCATGGAACATGATAGAACCAAAATTCCAAAAGCATCTTGTGGCACTTGGGCCTCCATTGTTGCACGGCAAAAATGGTCCAGTTATCTTTTATAGTTTTTCCACAAAACGTGTTTTGAACTTTCTGAGCGCTATAGCTTTTTCCCATTGAAAGTGCCCAAAAGGCCATTAGAATGGCACGGCGAGCAAACTGCGTGATTGCGGCTGGGTTTACCATGATATGTCATATCAGAGTGCTGGAGAACAGTTGAGGCGTGTGTAATGCATTGCCAATGCAGAAAGCGACAATGGCATTTTCAGCGCCTGAGAAGCGTTTTGAGGCACTAAAACATAGTTTTGGCGTTTTCTCAGGCATGGAACATGATAGAACCAAAATTCCAAAAGCATCTTGTGGCACTTGGGCCTCCATTGTTGCACGGCAAAAATGGTCCAGTTATCTTTTATAGTTTTTCCACAAAACGTGTTTTGAACTTTCTGAGCGCTATAGCTTTTTCCCATTGAAAGTGCCCAAAAGCCCATTAGAATGGCACGGCGAGCAAACTGCGTGATTGCGGCTGGGCTTATCATGATATGTCATATCAGAGTGCTGGAGAAGAGTTGAGGCGTGTGTAATGCATTTCCAATGCAGAAAGCGACAATGGCATTTTCAGCGCCTGAGAAGCGTTTTGAGGCACTAAAACATAGTTTTGGCGTTTTCTCAGGCATGGAACATGATAGAACCAAAATTCCAAAAGCATCTTGTGGCACTTGGGCCTCCATTGTTGCACGGCAAAAAATGGTCCAGTTATCTTTTATAGTTTTTCCACAAAACGTGTTTTGAACTTTCTGAGCGCTATAGCTTTTTCCCATTGAAAGTGCCCAAAAGCCCATTAGAATGGCACGGCGAGCAAACTGCGTGATTGCGGCTGGGTTTACCATGATATGTCATATCAGAGTGCTGGAGAACAGTTGAGGCGTGTGTAATGCATTGCCAATGCAGAAAGCGACAATGGCATTTTCAGCGCCTGAGAAGCGTTTTGAGGCACTAAAACATAGTTTTGGCGTTTTCTCAGGCATGGAACATGATAGAAACCAAAATTCCAAAAGCATCTAGTGGCACTTGGGCCTCCATTGTTGCACGGCAAAAATGGTCCAGTTATCTTTTATAGTTTTTCCACAACACGTGTTTTGAACTTTCTGAGCGCTATAGCTTTTTCCCATTGAAAGTGCCCAAAAGCCCATTAGAATGGCACGGCGAGCAAACTGCGTGATTGCGGCTGGGTTTACCATGATATGTCATATCAGACTGCTGGGAGGAAGTTGAGGCGTGTGTAATGCATTGCCAATGCAGAAAGCGACAATGGCATTTTCAGCGCCTGAGAAGCGTTTTGAGGCACTAAAACATAGTTTTGGCGTTTTCTCAGGCATGGAACATGATAGAACCAAAATTCCAAAAGCATCTTAGTGGCACTTGGGCCTCCATTGTTGCACGGCAAAAATGGTCCAGTTATCTTTTATAGTTTTTCCACAAAACGTGTTTTGAACTTTCTGAGCGCTATAGCTTTTTCCCATTGAAAGTGCCCAAAGCCCATTAGAATGGCACGGCGAGCAAACTGCGTGATTGCGGCTGGGTTTACCATGATATGTCATATCAGAGTGCTGGAGAACAGTTGAGGCGTGTGTAATGCATTCCAATGCAGAAAGCGACAATGGCATTTTCAGCGCCTGAGAAGCGTTTTGAGGCACTAAAACATAGTTTGGGCGTTTTCTCAGGCATGGAACATGATAGAACCAAAATTCCAAAAGCATCTTGTGGCACTTGGGCCTCCATTGTTGCAACGGCAAAAATGGTCCAGTTATCTTTTATAGTTTTTCCACAAAACGTGTTTTGAACTTTCTGAGCGCTATAGCTTTTTCCCATTGAAAGTGCCCAAAAGCCCATTAGAATGGCACGGCGAGCAAACTGCGTGATTGCGGCTGGGTTTACCATGATATGTCATATCAGAGTGCTGGAAAAGAGTTGAGGCGTGTGTAATGCATTTCCAATGCAGAAAGCGACAATGGCATTTTCAGCGCCTGAGAAGCGTTTTGAGGCACTAAAACATAGTTTTGGCGTTTTCTCAGGCATGGAACATGATAGAACCAAAATTCCAAAAGCATCTTGTGGCACTTGGGCCTCCATTGTTGCACGGCAAAAATGGTCCAGTTATCTTTTATAGTTTTTCCACAAAACGTGTTTTGAACTTTCTGAGCGCTATAGCTTTTTCCCATTGAAAGTGCCCAAAAGCCCATTAGAATGGCACGGCGAGCAAACTGCGTGATTGCGGCTGGGTTACCATGATATGTCATATCAGAGTGCTGGAGAACAGTTGAGGCGTGTGTAATGCATTTCCAATGCAGAAAGCGACAATGGCATTTTCAGCGCCTGAGAAGCGTTTTGAGGCACTAAAACATAGTTTTGGCGTTTTCTCAGGCATGGAACATGATAGAACCAAAATTCCAAAAGCATCTTGTGGCACTTGGGCCTCCATTGTTGCACGGCAAAAATGGTCCAGTTATCTTTTATAGTTTTTCCACAAAACGTGTTTTGAACTTTCTGAGCGCTATAGCTTTTTCCCATTGAAAGTGCCCAAAAGCCCATTAGAATGGCACGGCGAGCAAACTGCGTGATTGCGGCTGGGTTTACCATGATATGTCATATCAGAGTGCTGGAGAACAGTTGAGGCGTGTGTAATGCATTTCCAATGCAGAAAGCGACAATGGCATTTTCAGCGCCTGAGAAGCGTTTTGAGGCACTAAAACATAGTTTTGGCGTTTTCTCAGGCATGGAACATGATAGAACCAAAATTCCAAAAGCATCTTGTGGCACTTGGGCCTCCATTGTTGCACGGCAAAAATGGTCCAGTTATCTTTTATAGTTTTTCCACAAAACGTGTTTTGAACTTTCTGAGCGCTATAGCTTTTTCCCATTGAAAGTGCCCAAAAGCCCATTAGAATGGCACGGCGAGCAAACTGCGTGATTGCGGCTGGGTTTACCATGATATGTCATATCAGAGTGCTGGAGAACAGTTGAGGCGTGTGTAATGCATTTCCAATGCAGAAAGCGACAATGGCATTTTCAGCGCCTGAGAAGCGTTTTGAGGCACTAAAACATAGTTTTGGCGTTTTCTCAGGCATGGAACATGATAGAACCAAAATTCCAAAAGCATCTTGTGGCACTTGGGCCTCCATTGTTGCACGGCAAAAATGGTCCAGTTATCTTTTATAGTTTTTCCACAAAACGTGTTTTGAACTTTCTGAGCGCTATAGCTTTTTCCCATTGAAAGTGCCCAAAAGCCCATTAGAATGGCACGGCGAGCAAACTGCGTGATTGCGGCTGGGTTTACCATGATATGTCATATCAGAGTGCTGGAGAACAGTTGAGGCGTGTGTAATGCATTTCCAATGCAGAAAGCGACAATGGCATTTTCAGCGCCTGAGAAGCGTTTTGAGGCACTAAAACATAGTTTTGGCGTTTTCTCAGGCATGGAACATGATAGAACCAAAATTCCAAAAGCATCTTGTGGCACTTGGGCCTCCATTGTTGCACGGCAAAAATGGTCCAGTTATCTTTTATAGTTTTTCCACAAAACGTGTTTTGAACTTTCTGAGCGCTATAGCTTTTTCCCATTGAAAGTGCCCAAAAGCCCATTAGAATGGCACGGCGAGCAAACTGCGTGATTGCGGCTGGGTTTACCATGATATGTCATATCAGAGTGCTGGAGAACAGTTGAGGCGTGTGTAATGCATTTCCAATGCAGAAAGCGACAATGGCATTTTCAGCGCCTGAGAAGCGTTTTGAGGCACTAAAACATAGTTTTGGCGTTTTCTCAGGCATGGAACATGATAGAACCAAAATTCCAAAAGCATCTTGTGGCACTTGGGCCTCCATTGTTGCACGGCAAAAATGGTCCAGTTATCTTTTATAGTTTTTCCACAAAACGTGTTTTGAACTTTCTGAGCGCTATAGCTTTTTCCCATTGAAAGTGCCCAAAAGCCCATTAGAATGGCACGGCGAGCAAACTGCGTGATTGCGGCTGGGTTTACCATGATATGTCATATCAGAGTGCTGGAGAACAGTTGAGGCGTGTGTAATGCATTTCCAATGCAGAAAGCGACAATGGCATTTTCAGCGCCTGAGAAGCGTTTTGAGGCACTAAAACATAGTTTTGGCGTTTTCTCAGGCATGGAACATGATAGAACCAAAATTCCAAAAGCATCTTGTGGCACTTGGGCCTCCATTGTTGCACGGCAAAAATGGTCCAGTTATCTTTTATAGTTTTTCCACAAAACGTGTTTTGAACTTTCTGAGCGCTATAGCTTTTTCCCATTGAAAGTGCCCAAAAGCCCATTAGAATGGCACGGCGAGCAAACTGCGTGATTGCGGCTGGGTTTACCATGATATGTCATATCAGAGTGCTGGAGAACAGTTGAGGCGTGTGTAATGCATTTCCAATGCAGAAAGCGACAATGGCATTTTCAGCGCCTGAGAAGCGTTTTGAGGCACTAAAACATAGTTTTGGCGTTTTCTCAGGCATGGAACATGATAGAACCAAAATTCCAAAAGCATCTTGTGGCACTTGGGCCTCCATTGTTGCACGGCAAAAATGGTCCAGTTATCTTTTATAGTTTTTCCACAAAACGTGTTTTGAACTTTCTGAGCGCTATAGCTTTTTCCCATTGAAAGTGCCCAAAAGCCCATTAGAATGGCACGGCGAGCAAACTGCGTGATTGCGGCTGGGTTTACCATGATATGTCATATCAGAGTGCTGGAGAACAGTTGAGGCGTGTGTAATGCATTTCCAATGCAGAAAGCGACAATGGCATTTTCAGCGCCTGAGAAGCGTTTTGAGGCACTAAAACATAGTTTTGGCGTTTTCTCAGGCATGGAACATGATAGAACCAAAATTCCAAAAGCATCTTGTGGCACTTGGGCCTCCATTGTTGCACGGCAAAAATGGTCCAGTTATCTTTTATAGTTTTTCCACAAAACGTGTTTTGAACTTTCTGAGCGCTATAGCTTTTTCCCATTGAAAGTGCCCAAAAGCCCATTAGAATGGCACGGCGAGCAAACTGCGTGATTGCGGCTGGGTTTACCATGATATGTCATATCAGAGTGCTGGAGAACAGTTGAGGCGTGTGTAATGCATTTCCAATGCAGAAAGCGACAATGGCATTTTCAGCGCCTGAGAAGCGTTTTGAGGCACTAAAACATAGTTTTGGCGTTTTCTCAGGCATGGAACATGATAGAACCAAAATTCCAAAAGCATCTTGTGGCACTTGGGCCTCCATTGTTGCACGGCAAAAATGGTCCAGTTATCTTTTATAGTTTTTCCACAAAACGTGTTTTGAACTTTCTGAGCGCTATAGCTTTTTCCCATTGAAAGTGCCCAAAAGCCCATTAGAATGGCACGGCGAGCAAACTGCGTGATTGCGGCTGGGTTTACCATGATATGTCATATCAGAGTGCTGGAGAACAGTTGAGGCGTGTGTAATGCATTTCCAATGCAGAAAGCGACAATGGCATTTTCAGCGCCTGAGAAGCGTTTTGAGGCACTAAAACATAGTTTTGGCGTTTTCTCAGGCATGGAACATGATAGAACCAAAATTCCAAAAGCATCTTGTGGCACTTGGGCCTCCATTGTTGCACGGCAAAAATGGTCCAGTTATCTTTTATAGTTTTTCCACAAAACGTGTTTTGAACTTTCTGAGCGCTATAGCTTTTTCCCATTGAAAGTGCCCAAAAGCCCATTAGAATGGCACGGCGAGCAAACTGCGTGATTGCGGCTGGGTTTACCATGATATGTCATATCAGAGTGCTGGAGAACAGTTGAGGCGTGTGTAATGCATTTCCAATGCAGAAAGCGACAATGGCATTTTCAGCGCCTGAGAAGCGTTTTGAGGCACTAAAACATAGTTTTGGCGTTTTCTCAGGCATGGAACATGATAGAACCAAAATTCCAAAAGCATCTTGTGGCACTTGGGCCTCCATTGTTGCACGGCAAAAATGGTCCAGTTATCTTTTATAGTTTTTTCCACAAAACGTGTTTTGAACTTTCTGAGCGCTATAGCTTTTTCCCATTGAAAGTGCCCAAAAGCCCATTAGAATGGCACGGCGAGCAAACTGCGTGATTGCGGCTGGGTTTACCATGATATGTCATATCAGAGTGCTGGAGAACAGTTGAGGCGTGTGTAATGCATTTCCAATGCAGAAAGCGACAATGGCATTTTCAGCGCCTGAGAAGCGTTTTGAGGCACTAAAACATAGTTTTGGCGTTTTCTCAGGCATGGAACATGATAGAACCAAAATTCCAAAAGCATCTTGTGGCACTTGGGCCTCCATTGTTGCACGGCAAAAATGGTCCAGTTATCTTTTATAGTTTTTCCACAAAACGTGTTTTGAACTTTCTGAGCGCTATAGCTTTTTCCCATTGAAAGTGCCCAAAAGCCCATTAGAATGGCACGGCGAGCAAACTGCGTGATTGCGGCTGGGTTTACCATGATATGTCATATCAGAGTGCTGGAGAACAGTTGAGGCGTGTGTAATGCATTTCCAATGCAGAAAGCGACAATGGCATTTTCAGCGCCTGAGAAGCGTTTTGAGGCACTAAAACATAGTTTTGGCGTTTTCTCAGGCATGGAACATGATAGAACCAAAATTCCAAAAGCATCTTGTGGCACTTGGGCCTCCATTGTTGCACGGCAAAAATGGTCCAGTTATCTTTTATAGTTTTTCCACAAAACGTGTTTTGAACTTTCTGAGCGCTATAGCTTTTTCCCATTGAAAGTGCCCAAAAGCCCATTAGAATGGCACGGCGAGCAAACTGCGTGATTGCGGCTGGGTTTACCATGATATGTCATATCAGAGTGCTGGAGAACAGTTGAGGCGTGTGTAATGCATTTCCAATGCAGAAAGCGACAATGGCATTTTCAGCGCCTGAGAAGCGTTTTGAGGCACTAAAACATAGTTTTGGCGTTTTCTCAGGCATGGAACATGATAGAACCAAAATTCCAAAAGCATCTTGTGGCACTTGGGCCTCCATTGTTGCACGGCAAAAATGGTCCAGTTATCTTTTATAGTTTTTCCACAAAACGTGTTTTGAACTTTCTGAGCGCTATAGCTTTTTCCCATTGAAAGTGCCCAAAAGCCCATTAGAATGGCACGGCGAGCAAACTGCGTGATTGCGGCTGGGTTTACCATGATATGTCATATCAGAGTGCTGGAGAACAGTTGAGGCGTGTGTAATGCATTTCCAATGCAGAAAGCGACAATGGCATTTTCAGCGCCTGAGAAGCGTTTTGAGGCACTAAAACATAGTTTTGGCGTTTTCTCAGGCATGGAACATGATAGAACCAAAATTCCAAAAGCATCTTGTGGCACTTGGGCCTCCATTGTTGCACGGCAAAAATGGTCCAGTTATCTTTTATAGTTTTTTCCACAAAACGTGTTTTGAACTTTCTGAGCGCTATAGCTTTTTCCCATTGAAAGTGCCCAAAAGCCCATTAGAATGGCACGGCGAGCAAACTGCGTGATTGCGGCTGGGTTTACCATGATATGTCATATCAGAGTGCTGGAGAACGAGTTGAGGCGTGTGTAATGCATTTCCAATGCAGAAAGCGACAATGGCATTTTCAGCGCCTGAGAAGCGTTTTGAGGCACTAAAACATAGTTTTGGCGTTTTCTCAGGCATGGAACATGATAGAACCAAAATTCCAAAAGCATCTTGTGGCACTTGGGCCTCCATTGTTGCACGGCAAAAATGGTCCAGTTATCTTTTATAGTTTTTTCCACAAAACGTGTTTTGAACTTTCTGAGCGCTATAGCTTTTTCCCATTGAAAGTGCCCAAAAGCCCATTAGAATGGCACGGCGAGCAAACTGCGTGATTGCGGCTGGGTTTACCATGATATGTCATATCAGAGTGCTGGAGAACAGTTGAGGCGTGTGTAATGCATTTCCAATGCAGAAAGCGACAATGGCATTTTCAGCGCCTGAGAAGCGTTTTGAGGCACTAAAACATAGTTTTGGCGTTTTCTCAGGCATGGAACATGATAGAACCAAAATTCCAAAAGCATCTTGTGGCACTTGGGCCTCCATTGTTGCACGGCAAAAATGGTCCAGTTATCTTTTATAGTTTTTTCCACAAAACGTGTTTTGAACTTTCTGAGCGCTATAGCTTTTTCCCATTGAAAGTGCCCAAAAGCCCATTAGAATGGCACGGCGAGCAAACTGCGTGATTGCGGCTGGGTTTACCATGATATGTCATATCAGAGTGCTGGAGAAGAGTTGAGGCGTGTGTAATGCATTTCCAATGCAGAAAGCGACAATGGCATTTTCAGCGCCTGAGAAGCGTTTTGAGGCACTAAAACATAGTTTTGGCGTTTCTCAGGCATGGAACATGATAGAACCAAAATTCCAAAAGCATCTTGTGGCACTTGGGCCTCCATTGTTGCACGGCAAAAATGGTCCAGTTATCTTTTATAGTTTTTCCACAAAACGTGTTTGAACTTTCTGAGCGCTATAGCTTTTTCCCATTGAAAGTGCCCAAAAGCCCATTAGAATGGCACGGCGAGCAAACTGCGTGATTGCGGCTGGGTTTACCATGATATGTCATATCAGAGTGCTGGAGAACAGTTGAGGCGTGTGTAATGCATTTCCAATGCAGAAAGCGACAATGGCATTTTCAGCGCCTGAGAAGCGTTTTGAGGCACTAAAACATAGTTTTGGCGTTTTCTCAGGCATGGAACATGATAGAACCAAAATTCCAAAAGCATCTTGTGGCACTTGGGCCTCCATTGTTGCACGGCAAAAATGGTCCAGTTATCTTTTATAGTTTTTCCACAAAACGTGTTTTGAACTTTCTGAGCGCTATAGCTTTTTCCCATTGAAAGTGCCCAAAAGCCCATTAGAATGGCACGGCGAGCAAACTGCGTGATTGCGGCTGGGTTTACCATGATATGTCATATCAGAGTGCTGGAGAAGCAGTTGAGGCGTGTGTAATGCATTTCCAATGCAGAAAGCGACAATGGCATTTTCAGCGCCTGAGAAGCGTTTTGAGGCACTAAAACATAGTTTTGGCGTTTTCTCAGGCATGGAACATGATAGAACCAAAATTCCAAAAGCATCTTGTGGCACTTGGGCCTCCATTGTTGCACGGCAAAAATGGTCCAGTTATCTTTTATAGTTTTTTCCACAAAACGTGTTTTGAACTTTCTGAGCGCTATAGCTTTTTCCCATTGAAAGTGCCCAAAAGCCCATTAGAATGGCACGGCGAGCAAACTGCGTGATTGCGGCTGGGTTTACCATGATATGTCATATCAGAGTGCTGAGAAAGAGTTGAGGCGTGTGTAATGCATTTCCAATGCAGAAAGCGACAATGCATTTTCAGCGCCTGAGAAGCGTTTTGAGGCACTAAAACATAGTTTTGGCGTTTTCTCAGGCATGGAACATGATAGAACCAAAATTCCAAAAGCATCTTGTGGCACTTGGGCCTCCATTGTTGCACGGCAAAAATGGTCCAGTTATCTTTATAGTTTTTCCACAAAACGTGTTTTGAACTTTCTGAGCGCTATAGCTTTTTCCCATTGAAAGTGCCCAAAAGCCCATTAGAATGGCACGGCGAGCAAACTGCGTGATTGCGGCTGGGTTTACCATGATATGTCATATCAGAGTGCTGGAGAACGAGTTGAGGCGTGTGTAATGCATTTCCAATGCAGAAAGCGACAATGGCATTTTCAGCGCCTGAGAAGCGTTTTGAGGCACTAAAACATAGTTTTGGCGTTTTCTCAGGCATGGAACATGATAGAACCAAAATTCCAAAAGCATCTTGTGGCACTTGGGCCTCCATTGTTGCACGGCAAAAATGGTCCAGTTATCTTTTATAGTTTTTCCACAAAACGTGTTTTGAACTTTCTGAGCGCTATAGCTTTTTCCCATTGAAAGTGCCCAAAAGCCCATTAGAATGGCACGGCGAGCAAACTGCGTGATTGCGGCTGGGTTTACCATGATATGTCATATCAGAGTGCTGGAGAACAGTTGAGGCGTGTGTAATGCATTTCCAATGCAGAAAGCGACAATGGCATTTTCAGCGCCTGAGAAGCGTTTTGAGGCACTAAAACATAGTTTTGGCGTTTTCTCAGGCATGGAACATGATAGAACCAAAATTCCAAAGCATCTTGTGGCACTTGGGCCTCCATTGTTGCACGGCAAAAATGGTCCAGTTATCTTTTAAGTTTTTCCACAAAACGTGTTTTGAACTTTCTGAGCGCTATAGCTTTTTTCCCATTGAAAGTGCCAAAAAGCCCATTAGAATGGCACGGCGAGCAAACTGCGTGATTGCGGCTGGGTTTACCATGATATGTCAATATCAGAGTGCTGAGAACAGTTGAGGCGTGTGTAATGCATTTCCAATGCAGAAAGCGACAATGGCATTTTCATCGCCTGAGAAGCGTTTTGAGGCACTAAAACATAGTTTTGGCGTTTTCTCAGGCATGGAACGATGATAGAACCAAAATTCCAAAAGCATCTTGTGGCACTTGGGCCTCCATTGTTGCACGGCAAAAATGGTCCAGTTTATCTTTTATAGTTTTTTCCACAAAACGTGTTTTGAACTTTCTGAGCGCTATAGCTTTTTCCCATTGAAAGTGCCCAAAAAGCCCATTAGAATGGCACGGCGAGCAAACTGCGTGATTGCGGCTGGGTTTACCATGATATGTCATATCAGAGTGCTGGAGAACAGTTGAGGCGTGTGTAATGCATTCCAATGCAGAAAGCGACAATGGCATTTTCAGCGCCTGAGAAGCGTTTGAGGCACTAAAACATAGTTTTGGCGTTTTCTCAGGCATGGAACTGATAGAACCAAAATTCCAAGG
>CM036257.1:66519-199019 GCA_020698575.1 Bostrychus sinensis
CCTTTCTAATGGGCTTTTGGGCACTTTCAATGGGAAAAAGCTATAGCGCTCAGAAAGTTCAAAACACGTTTTGTGGAAAAACTATAAAAGATAACTGGACCATTTTTGCCGTGCAACAATGGAGGCCCAAGTGCCACAAGATGCTTTTGGAATTTTGGTTCTATCATGTTCCATGCCTGAGAAAACGCCAAAACTATGTTTTAGTGCCTCAAAACGCTTCTCAGGCGCTGAAAATGCCATTGTCGCTTTCTGCATTGGAAATGCATTACACACGCCTCAACTGTTCTCCAGCACTCTGATATGACATATCATGGTAAACCCAGCCGCAATCACGCAGTTTGCTCGCCGTGCCATTCTAATGGGCTTTTGGGCACTTTCAATGGGAAAAAGCTATAGCGCTCAGAAAGTTCAAAACACGTTTTGTGGAAAAACTATAAAAGATAACTGGACCATTTTTGCCGTGCAACAATGGAGGCCCAAGTGCCACAAGATGCTTTTGGAATTTTGGTTCTATCATGTTCCATGCCTGAGAAAACGCCAAAACTATGTTTTAGTGCCTCAAAACGCTTCTCAGGCGCTGAAAATGCCATTGTCGCTTTCTGCATTGGAAATGCATTACACACGCCTCAACTGTTCTCCAGCACTCTGATATGACATATCATGGTAAACCCAGCCGCAATCACGCAGTTTGCTCGCCGTGCCATTCTAATGGGCTTTTGGGCACTTTCAATGGGAAAAAGCTATAGCGCTCAGAAAGTTCAAAACACGTTTTGTGGAAAAACTATAAAAGATAACTGGACCATTTTTGCCGTGCAACAATGGAGGCCCAAGTGCCACAAGATGCTTTTGGAATTTTGGTTCTATCATGTTCCATGCCTGAGAAAACGCCAAAACTATGTTTTAGTGCCTCAAAACGCTTCTCAGGCGCTGAAAATGCCATTGTCGCTTTCTGCATTGGAAATGCATTACACACGCCTCAACTGTTCTCCAGCACTCTGATATGACATATCATGGTAAACCCAGCCGCAATCACGCAGTTTGCTCGCCGTGCCATTCTAATGGGCTTTTGGGCACTTTCAATGGGAAAAAGCTATAGCGCTCAGAAAGTTCAAAACACGTTTTGTGGAAAAACTATAAAAGATAACTGGACCATTTTTGCCGTGCAACAATGGAGGCCCAAGTGCCACAAGATGCTTTTGGAATTTTGGTTCTATCATGTTCCATGCCTGAGAAAACGCCAAAACTATGTTTTAGTGCCTCAAAACGCTTCTCAGGCGCTGAAAATGCCATTGTCGCTTTCTGCATTGGAAATGCATTACACACGCCTCAACTGTTCTCCAGCACTCTGATATGACATATCATGGTAAACCCAGCCGCAATCACGCAGTTTGCTCGCCGTGCCATTCTAATGGGCTTTTTGGGCACTTTCAATGGGAAAAAGCTATAGCGCTCAGAAAGTTCAAAACACGTTTTGTGGAAAAACTATAAAAGATAACTGGACCATTTTTGCCGTGCAACAATGGAGGCCCAAGTGCCACAAGATGCTTTTGGAATTTTGGTTCTATCATGTTCCATGCCTGAGAAAACGCCAAAACTATGTTTTAGTGCCTCAAAACGCTTCTCAGGCGCTGAAAATGCCATTGTCGCTTTCTGCATTGGAAATGCATTACACACGCCTCAACTGTTCTCCAGCACTCTGATATGACATATCATGGTAAACCCAGCCGCAATCACGCAGTTTGCTCGCCGTGCCATTCTAATGGGCTTTTGGGCACTTTCAATGGGAAAAAGCTATAGCGCTCAGAAAGTTCAAAACACGTTTTGTGGAAAAACTATAAAAGATAACTGGACCATTTTTGCCGTGCAACAATGGAGGCCCAAGTGCCACAAGATGCTTTTGGAATTTTGGTTCTATCATGTTCCATGCCTGAGAAAACGCCAAAACTATGTTTTAGTGCCTCAAAACGCTTCTCAGGCGCTGAAAATGCCATTGTCGCTTTCTGCATTGGAAATGCATTACACACGCCTCAACTGTTCTCCAGCACTCTGATATGACATATCATGGTAAACCCAGCCGCAATCACGCAGTTTGCTCGCCGTGCCATTCTAATGGGCTTTTGGGCACTTTCAATGGGAAAAAGCTATAGCGCTCAGAAAGTTCAAAACACGTTTTGTGGAAAAACTATAAAAGATAACTGGACCATTTTTGCCGTGCAACAATGGAGGCCCAAGTGCCACAAGATGCTTTTGGAATTTTGGTTCTATCATGTTCCATGCCTGAGAAAACGCCAAAACTATGTTTTAGTGCCTCAAAACGCTTCTCAGGCGCTGAAAATGCCATTGTCGCTTTCTGCATTGGAAATGCATTACACACGCCTCAACTGTTCTCCAGCACTCTGATATGACATATCATGGTAAACCCAGCCGCAATCACGCAGTTTGCTCGCCGTGCCATTCTAATGGGCTTTTGGGCACTTTCAATGGGAAAAAGCTATAGCGCTCAGAAAGTTCAAAACACGTTTTGTGGAAAAACTATAAAAGATAACTGGACCATTTTTGCCGTGCAACAATGGAGGCCCAAGTGCCACAAGATGCTTTTGGAATTTTGGTTCTATCATGTTCCATGCCTGAGAAAACGCCAAAACTATGTTTTAGTGCCTCAAAACGCTTCTCAGGCGCTGAAAATGCCATTGTCGCTTTCTGCATTGGAAATGCATTACACACGCCTCAACTGTTCTCCAGCACTCTGATATGACATATCATGGTAAACCCAGCCGCAATCACGCAGTTTGCTCGCCGTGCCATTCTAATGGGCTTTTGGGCACTTTCAATGGGAAAAAGCTATAGCGCTCAGAAAGTTCAAAACACGTTTTGTGGAAAAACTATAAAAGATAACTGGACCATTTTTGCCGTGCAACAATGGAGGCCCAAGTGCCACAAGATGCTTTTGGAATTTTGGTTCTATCATGTTCCATGCCTGAGAAAACGCCAAAACTATGTTTTAGTGCCTCAAAACGCTTCTCAGGCGCTGAAAATGCCATTGTCGCTTTCTGCATTGGAAATGCATTACACACGCCTCAACTGTTCTCCAGCACTCTGATATGACATATCATGGTAAACCCAGCCGCAATCACGCAGTTTGCTCGCCGTGCCATTCTAATGGGCTTTTGGGCACTTTCAATGGGAAAAAGCTATAGCGCTCAGAAAGTTCAAAACACGTTTTGTGGAAAAACTATAAAAGATAACTGGACCATTTTTGCCGTGCAACAATGGAGGCCCAAGTGCCACAAGATGCTTTTGGAATTTTGGTTCTATCATGTTCCATGCCTGAGAAAACGCCAAAACTATGTTTTAGTGCCTCAAAACGCTTCTCAGGCGCTGAAAATGCCATTGTCGCTTTCTGCATTGGAAATGCATTACACACGCCTCAACTGTTCTCCAGCACTCTGATATGACATATCATGGTAAACCCAGCCGCAATCACGCAGTTTGCTCGCCGTGCCATTCTAATGGGCTTTTGGGCACTTTCAATGGGAAAAAGCTATAGCGCTCAGAAAGTTCAAAACACGTTTTGTGGAAAAACTATAAAAGATAACTGGACCATTTTTGCCGTGCAACAATGGAGGCCCAAGTGCCACAAGATGCTTTTGGAATTTTGGTTCTATCATGTTCCATGCCTGAGAAAACGCCAAAACTATGTTTTAGTGCCTCAAAACGCTTCTCAGGCGCTGAAAATGCCATTGTCGCTTTCTGCATTGGAAATGCATTACACACGCCTCAACTGTTCTCCAGCACTCTGATATGACATATCATGGTAAACCCAGCCGCAATCACGCAGTTTGCTCGCCGTGCCATTCTAATGGGCTTTTGGGCACTTTCAATGGGAAAAAGCTATAGCGCTCAGAAAGTTCAAAACACGTTTTGTGGAAAAACTATAAAAGATAACTGGACCATTTTTGCCGTGCAACAATGGAGGCCCAAGTGCCACAAGATGCTTTTGGAATTTTGGTTCTATCATGTTCCATGCCTGAGAAAACGCCAAAACTATGTTTTAGTGCCTCAAAACGCTTCTCAGGCGCTGAAAATGCCATTGTCGCTTTCTGCATTGGAAATGCATTACACACGCCTCAACTGTTCTCCAGCACTCTGATATGACATATCATGGTAAACCCAGCCGCAATCACGCAGTTTGCTCGCCGTGCCATTCTAATGGGCTTTTGGGCACTTTCAATGGGAAAAAGCTATAGCGCTCAGAAAGTTCAAAACACGTTTTGTGGAAAAACTATAAAAGATAACTGGACCATTTTTGCCGTGCAACAATGGAGGCCCAAGTGCCACAAGATGCTTTTGGAATTTTGGTTCTATCATGTTCCATGCCTGAGAAAACGCCAAAACTATGTTTTAGTGCCTCAAAACGCTTCTCAGGCGCTGAAAATGCCATTGTCGCTTTCTGCATTGGAAATGCATTACACACGCCTCAACTGTTCTCCAGCACTCTGATATGACATATCATGGTAAACCCAGCCGCAATCACGCAGTTTGCTCGCCGTGCCATTCTAATGGGCTTTTGGGCACTTTCAATGGGAAAAAGCTATAGCGCTCAGAAAGTTCAAAACACGTTTTGTGGAAAAACTATAAAAGATAACTGGACCATTTTTGCCGTGCAACAATGGAGGCCCAAGTGCCACAAGATGCTTTTGGAATTTTGGTTCTATCATGTTCCATGCCTGAGAAAACGCCAAAACTATGTTTTAGTGCCTCAAAACGCTTCTCAGGCGCTGAAAATGCCATTGTCGCTTTCTGCATTGGAAATGCATTACACACGCCTCAACTGTTCTCCAGCACTCTGATATGACATATCATGGTAAACCCAGCCGCAATCACGCAGTTTGCTCGCCGTGCCATTCTAATGGGCTTTTGGGCACTTTCAATGGGAAAAAGCTATAGCGCTCAGAAAGTTCAAAACACGTTTTGTGGAAAAACTATAAAAGATAACTGGACCATTTTTGCCGTGCAACAATGGAGGCCCAAGTGCCACAAGATGCTTTTGGAATTTTGGTTCTATCATGTTCCATGCCTGAGAAAACGCCAAAACTATGTTTTAGTGCCTCAAAACGCTTCTCAGGCGCTGAAAATGCCATTGTCGCTTTCTGCATTGGAAATGCATTACACACGCCTCAACTGTTCTCCAGCACTCTGATATGACATATCATGGTAAACCCAGCCGCAATCACGCAGTTTGCTCGCCGTGCCATTCTAATGGGCTTTTGGGCACTTTCAATGGGAAAAAGCTATAGCGCTCAGAAAGTTCAAAACACGTTTTGTGGAAAAACTATAAAAGATAACTGGACCATTTTTGCCGTGCAACAATGGAGGCCCAAGTGCCACAAGATGCTTTTGGAATTTTGGTTCTATCATGTTCCATGCCTGAGAAAACGCCAAAACTATGTTTTAGTGCCTCAAAACGCTTCTCAGGCGCTGAAAATGCCATTGTCGCTTTCTGCATTGGAAATGCATTACACACGCCTCAACTGTTCTCCAGCACTCTGATATGACATATCATGGTAAACCCAGCCGCAATCACGCAGTTTGCTCGCCGTGCCATTCTAATGGGCTTTTGGGCACTTTCAATGGGAAAAAGCTATAGCGCTCAGAAAGTTCAAAACACGTTTTGTGGAAAAACTATAAAAGATAACTGGACCATTTTTGCCGTGCAACAATGGAGGCCCAAGTGCCACAAGATGCTTTTGGAATTTTGGTTCTATCATGTTCCATGCCTGAGAAAACGCCAAAACTATGTTTTAGTGCCTCAAAACGCTTCTCAGGCGCTGAAAATGCCATTGTCGCTTTCTGCATTGGAAATGCATTACACACGCCTCAACTGTTCTCCAGCACTCTGATATGACATATCATGGTAAACCCAGCCGCAATCACGCAGTTTGCTCGCCGTGCCATTCTAATGGGCTTTTGGGCACTTTCAATGGGAAAAAGCTATAGCGCTCAGAAAGTTCAAAACACGTTTTGTGGAAAAACTATAAAAGATAACTGGACCATTTTTGCCGTGCAACAATGGAGGCCCAAGTGCCACAAGATGCTTTTGGAATTTTGGTTCTATCATGTTCCATGCCTGAGAAAACGCCAAAACTATGTTTTAGTGCCTCAAAACGCTTCTCAGGCGCTGAAAATGCCATTGTCGCTTTCTGCATTGGAAATGCATTACACACGCCTCAACTGTTCTCCAGCACTCTGATATGACATATCATGGTAAACCCAGCCGCAATCACGCAGTTTGCTCGCCGTGCCATTCTAATGGGCTTTTGGGCACTTTCAATGGGAAAAAGCTATAGCGCTCAGAAAGTTCAAAACACGTTTTGTGGAAAAACTATAAAAGATAACTGGACCATTTTTGCCGTGCAACAATGGAGGCCCAAGTGCCACAAGATGCTTTTGGAATTTTGGTTCTATCATGTTCCATGCCTGAGAAAACGCCAAAACTATGTTTTAGTGCCTCAAAACGCTTCTCAGGCGCTGAAAATGCCATTGTCGCTTTCTGCATTGGAAATGCATTACACACGCCTCAACTGTTCTCCAGCACTCTGATATGACATATCATGGTAAACCCAGCCGCAATCACGCAGTTTGCTCGCCGTGCCATTCTAATGGGCTTTTGGGCACTTTCAATGGGAAAAAGCTATAGCGCTCAGAAAGTTCAAAACACGTTTTGTGGAAAAACTATAAAAGATAACTGGACCATTTTTGCCGTGCAACAATGGAGGCCCAAGTGCCACAAGATGCTTTTGGAATTTTGGTTCTATCATGTTCCATGCCTGAGAAAACGCCAAAACTATGTTTTAGTGCCTCAAAACGCTTCTCAGGCGCTGAAAATGCCATTGTCGCTTTCTGCATTGGAAATGCATTACACACGCCTCAACTGTTCTCCAGCACTCTGATATGACATATCATGGTAAACCCAGCCGCAATCACGCAGTTTGCTCGCCGTGCCATTCTAATGGGCTTTTGGGCACTTTCAATGGGAAAAAGCTATAGCGCTCAGAAAGTTCAAAACACGTTTTGTGGAAAAACTATAAAAGATAACTGGACCATTTTTGCCGTGCAACAATGGAGGCCCAAGTGCCACAAGATGCTTTTGGAATTTTGGTTCTATCATGTTCCATGCCTGAGAAAACGCCAAAACTATGTTTTAGTGCCTCAAAACGCTTCTCAGGCGCTGAAAATGCCATTGTCGCTTTCTGCATTGGAAATGCATTACACACGCCTCAACTGTTCTCCAGCACTCTGATATGACATATCATGGTAAACCCAGCCGCAATCACGCAGTTTGCTCGCCGTGCCATTCTAATGGGCTTTTGGGCACTTTCAATGGGAAAAAGCTATAGCGCTCAGAAAGTTCAAAACACGTTTTGTGGAAAAACTATAAAAGATAACTGGACCATTTTTGCCGTGCAACAATGGAGGCCCAAGTGCCACAAGATGCTTTTGGAATTTTGGTTCTATCATGTTCCATGCCTGAGAAAACGCCAAAACTATGTTTTAGTGCCTCAAAACGCTTCTCAGGCGCTGAAAATGCCATTGTCGCTTTCTGCATTGGAAATGCATTACACACGCCTCAACTGTTCTCCAGCACTCTGATATGACATATCATGGTAAACCCAGCCGCAATCACGCAGTTTGCTCGCCGTGCCATTCTAATGGGCTTTTGGGCACTTTCAATGGGAAAAAGCTATAGCGCTCAGAAAGTTCAAAACACGTTTTGTGGAAAAACTATAAAAGATAACTGGACCATTTTTGCCGTGCAACAATGGAGGCCCAAGTGCCACAAGATGCTTTTGGAATTTTGGTTCTATCATGTTCCATGCCTGAGAAAACGCCAAAACTATGTTTTAGTGCCTCAAAACGCTTCTCAGGCGCTGAAAATGCCATTGTCGCTTTCTGCATTGGAAATGCATTACACACGCCTCAACTGTTCTCCAGCACTCTGATATGACATATCATGGTAAACCCAGCCGCAATCACGCAGTTTGCTCGCCGTGCCATTCTAATGGGCTTTTGGGCACTTTCAATGGGAAAAAGCTATAGCGCTCAGAAAGTTCAAAACACGTTTTGTGGAAAAACTATAAAAGATAACTGGACCATTTTTGCCGTGCAACAATGGAGGCCCAAGTGCCACAAGATGCTTTTGGAATTTTGGTTCTATCATGTTCCATGCCTGAGAAAACGCCAAAACTATGTTTTAGTGCCTCAAAACGCTTCTCAGGCGCTGAAAATGCCATTGTCGCTTTCTGCATTGGAAATGCATTACACACGCCTCAACTGTTCTCCAGCACTCTGATATGACATATCATGGTAAACCCAGCCGCAATCACGCAGTTTGCTCGCCGTGCCATTCTAATGGGCTTTTGGGCACTTTCAATGGGAAAAAGCTATAGCGCTCAGAAAGTTCAAAACACGTTTTGTGGAAAAACTATAAAAGATAACTGGACCATTTTTGCCGTGCAACAATGGAGGCCCAAGTGCCACAAGATGCTTTTGGAATTTTGGTTCTATCATGTTCCATGCCTGAGAAAACGCCAAAACTATGTTTTAGTGCCTCAAAACGCTTCTCAGGCGCTGAAAATGCCATTGTCGCTTTCTGCATTGGAAATGCATTACACACGCCTCAACTGTTCTCCAGCACTCTGATATGACATATCATGGTAAACCCAGCCGCAATCACGCAGTTTGCTCGCCGTGCCATTCTAATGGGCTTTTGGGCACTTTCAATGGGAAAAAGCTATAGCGCTCAGAAAGTTCAAAACACGTTTTGTGGAAAAACTATAAAAGATAACTGGACCATTTTTGCCGTGCAACAATGGAGGCCCAAGTGCCACAAGATGCTTTTGGAATTTTGGTTCTATCATGTTCCATGCCTGAGAAAACGCCAAAACTATGTTTTAGTGCCTCAAAACGCTTCTCAGGCGCTGAAAATGCCATTGTCGCTTTCTGCATTGGAAATGCATTACACACGCCTCAACTGTTCTCCAGCACTCTGATATGACATATCATGGTAAACCCAGCCGCAATCACGCAGTTTGCTCGCCGTGCCATTCTAATGGGCTTTTGGGCACTTTCAATGGGAAAAAGCTATAGCGCTCAGAAAGTTCAAAACACGTTTTGTGGAAAAACTATAAAAGATAACTGGACCATTTTTGCCGTGCAACAATGGAGGCCCAAGTGCCACAAGATGCTTTTGGAATTTTGGTTCTATCATGTTCCATGCCTGAGAAAACGCCAAAACTATGTTTTAGTGCCTCAAAACGCTTCTCAGGCGCTGAAAATGCCATTGTCGCTTTCTGCATTGGAAATGCATTACACACGCCTCAACTGTTCTCCAGCACTCTGATATGACATATCATGGTAAACCCAGCCGCAATCACGCAGTTTGCTCGCCGTGCCATTCTAATGGGCTTTTGGGCACTTTCAATGGGAAAAAGCTATAGCGCTCAGAAAGTTCAAAACACGTTTTGTGGAAAAACTATAAAAGATAACTGGACCATTTTTGCCGTGCAACAATGGAGGCCCAAGTGCCACAAGATGCTTTTGGAATTTTGGTTCTATCATGTTCCATGCCTGAGAAAACGCCAAAACTATGTTTTAGTGCCTCAAAACGCTTCTCAGGCGCTGAAAATGCCATTGTCGCTTTCTGCATTGGAAATGCATTACACACGCCTCAACTGTTCTCCAGCACTCTGATATGACATATCATGGTAAACCCAGCCGCAATCACGCAGTTTGCTCGCCGTGCCATTCTAATGGGCTTTTGGGCACTTTCAATGGGAAAAAGCTATAGCGCTCAGAAAGTTCAAAACACGTTTTGTGGAAAAACTATAAAAGATAACTGGACCATTTTTGCCGTGCAACAATGGAGGCCCAAGTGCCACAAGATGCTTTTGGAATTTTGGTTCTATCATGTTCCATGCCTGAGAAAACGCCAAAACTATGTTTTAGTGCCTCAAAACGCTTCTCAGGCGCTGAAAATGCCATTGTCGCTTTCTGCATTGGAAATGCATTACACACGCCTCAACTGTTCTCCAGCACTCTGATATGACATATCATGGTAAACCCAGCCGCAATCACGCAGTTTGCTCGCCGTGCCATTCTAATGGGCTTTTGGGCACTTTCAATGGGAAAAAGCTATAGCGCTCAGAAAGTTCAAAACACGTTTTGTGGAAAAACTATAAAAGATAACTGGACCATTTTTGCCGTGCAACAATGGAGGCCCAAGTGCCACAAGATGCTTTTGGAATTTTGGTTCTATCATGTTCCATGCCTGAGAAAACGCCAAAACTATGTTTTAGTGCCTCAAAACGCTTCTCAGGCGCTGAAAATGCCATTGTCGCTTTCTGCATTGGAAATGCATTACACACGCCTCAACTGTTCTCCAGCACTCTGATATGACATATCATGGTAAACCCAGCCGCAATCACGCAGTTTGCTCGCCGTGCCATTCTAATGGGCTTTTGGGCACTTTCAATGGGAAAAAGCTATAGCGCTCAGAAAGTTCAAAACACGTTTTGTGGAAAAACTATAAAAGATAACTGGACCATTTTTGCCGTGCAACAATGGAGGCCCAAGTGCCACAAGATGCTTTTGGAATTTTGGTTCTATCATGTTCCATGCCTGAGAAAACGCCAAAACTATGTTTTAGTGCCTCAAAACGCTTCTCAGGCGCTGAAAATGCCATTGTCGCTTTCTGCATTGGAAATGCATTACACACGCCTCAACTGTTCTCCAGCACTCTGATATGACATATCATGGTAAACCCAGCCGCAATCACGCAGTTTGCTCGCCGTGCCATTCTAATGGGCTTTTGGGCACTTTCAATGGGAAAAAGCTATAGCGCTCAGAAAGTTCAAAACACGTTTTGTGGAAAAACTATAAAAGATAACTGGACCATTTTTGCCGTGCAACAATGGAGGCCCAAGTGCCACAAGATGCTTTTGGAATTTTGGTTCTATCATGTTCCATGCCTGAGAAAACGCCAAAACTATGTTTTAGTGCCTCAAAACGCTTCTCAGGCGCTGAAAATGCCATTGTCGCTTTCTGCATTGGAAATGCATTACACACGCCTCAACTGTTCTCCAGCACTCTGATATGACATATCATGGTAAACCCAGCCGCAATCACGCAGTTTGCTCGCCGTGCCATTCTAATGGGCTTTTGGGCACTTTCAATGGGAAAAAGCTATAGCGCTCAGAAAGTTCAAAACACGTTTTGTGGAAAAACTATAAAAGATAACTGGACCATTTTTGCCGTGCAACAATGGAGGCCCAAGTGCCACAAGATGCTTTTGGAATTTTGGTTCTATCATGTTCCATGCCTGAGAAAACGCCAAAACTATGTTTTAGTGCCTCAAAACGCTTCTCAGGCGCTGAAAATGCCATTGTCGCTTTCTGCATTGGAAATGCATTACACACGCCTCAACTGTTCTCCAGCACTCTGATATGACATATCATGGTAAACCCAGCCGCAATCACGCAGTTTGCTCGCCGTGCCATTCTAATGGGCTTTTGGGCACTTTCAATGGGAAAAAGCTATAGCGCTCAGAAAGTTCAAAACACGTTTTGTGGAAAAACTATAAAAGATAACTGGACCATTTTTGCCGTGCAACAATGGAGGCCCAAGTGCCACAAGATGCTTTTGGAATTTTGGTTCTATCATGTTCCATGCCTGAGAAAACGCCAAAACTATGTTTTAGTGCCTCAAAACGCTTCTCAGGCGCTGAAAATGCCATTGTCGCTTTCTGCATTGGAAATGCATTACACACGCCTCAACTGTTCTCCAGCACTCTGATATGACATATCATGGTAAACCCAGCCGCAATCACGCAGTTTGCTCGCCGTGCCATTCTAATGGGCTTTTGGGCACTTTCAATGGGAAAAAGCTATAGCGCTCAGAAAGTTCAAAACACGTTTTGTGGAAAAACTATAAAAGATAACTGGACCATTTTTGCCGTGCAACAATGGAGGCCCAAGTGCCACAAGATGCTTTTGGAATTTTGGTTCTATCATGTTCCATGCCTGAGAAAACGCCAAAACTATGTTTTAGTGCCTCAAAACGCTTCTCAGGCGCTGAAAATGCCATTGTCGCTTTCTGCATTGGAAATGCATTACACACGCCTCAACTGTTCTCCAGCACTCTGATATGACATATCATGGTAAACCCAGCCGCAATCACGCAGTTTGCTCGCCGTGCCATTCTAATGGGCTTTTGGGCACTTTCAATGGGAAAAAGCTATAGCGCTCAGAAAGTTCAAAACACGTTTTGTGGAAAAAACTATAAAAGATAACTGGACCATTTTTGCCGTGCAACAATGGAGGCCCAAGTGCCACAAGATGCTTTTGGAATTTTGGTTCTATCATGTTCCATGCCTGAGAAAACGCCAAAACTATGTTTTAGTGCCTCAAAACGCTTCTCAGGCGCTGAAAATGCCATTGTCGCTTTCTGCATTGGAAATGCATTACACACGCCTCAACTGTTCTCCAGCACTCTGATATGACATATCATGGTAAACCCAGCCGCAATCACGCAGTTTGCTCGCCGTGCCATTCTAATGGGCTTTTGGGCACTTTCAATGGGAAAAAGCTATAGCGCTCAGAAAGTTCAAAACACGTTTTGTGGAAAAACTATAAAAGATAACTGGACCATTTTTGCCGTGCAACAATGGAGGCCCAAGTGCCACAAGATGCTTTTGGAATTTTGGTTCTATCATGTTCCATGCCTGAGAAAACGCCAAAACTATGTTTTAGTGCCTCAAAACGCTTCTCAGGCGCTGAAAATGCCATTGTCGCTTTCTGCATTGGAAATGCATTACACACGCCTCAACTCTTCTCCAGCACTCTGATATGACATATCATGGTAAACCCAGCCGCAATCACGCAGTTTGCTCGCCGTGCCATTCTAATGGGCTTTTGGGCACTTTCAATGGGAAAAAGCTATAGCGCTCAGAAAGTTCAAAACACGTTTTGTGGAAAAACTATAAAAGATAACTGGACCATTTTTGCCGTGCAACAATGGAGGCCCAAGTGCCACAAGATGCTTTTGGAATTTTGGTTCTATCATGTTCCATGCCTGAGAAAACGCCAAAACTATGTTTTAGTGCCTCAAAACGCTTCTCAGGCGCTGAAAATGCCATTGTCGCTTTCTGCATTGGAAATGCATTACACACGCCTCAACTGTTCTCCAGCACTCTGATATGACATATCATGGTAAACCCAGCCGCAATCACGCAGTTTGCTCGCCGTGCCATTCTAATGGGCTTTTGGGCACTTTCAATGGGAAAAAGCTATAGCGCTCAGAAAGTTCAAAACACGTTTTGTGGAAAAACTATAAAAGATAACTGGACCATTTTTGCCGTGCAACAATGGAGGCCCAAGTGCCACAAGATGCTTTTGGAATTTTGGTTCTATCATGTTGCAGAGGGTGGGATGGATTGTTTCGGATACTGAGCAATTTTTTCAGTATCCTCCAATCAGCCACCTCAACCACGGACTCCAACTTCAGTCCCAGGACAGAACCAGCTTTACTGATGAGCTTATTGAGCCGGTTGGTTTCAGCCACTTTAGCCCCACTGCCCCAGCACAACAACACATAGAAGATGGCACTGGCCACCACAGATTGGTAAAACATCTGAAGCATTTTTCTGCAGATGTTAAAGACCTTAGTTGTCTTAAAAATACAGTCTGCGCTGTCCTTTCTGAACAGAGCATCTGTATTTTCAGTCCAGTTTGTTGTTGATGTGGACCCGAGATATTTGTAGCAGCCCACAGAGTCCACCTCAGTGCCCATGATTGTTATTGGACTAGGGGAGGTCCTCTTCCTCCTGAAATCCACCACTAGTTCTTTTGTCTTCATGACATTCAGCTGCAAGTGGTTTAGTCCACACCATTCAACAAAACTGTCCACCACTCTCCGACTCAGTCTCATGACCCCTGCTGGTACAGCCCACAATCGCAGTGTCCGAAACTTCTGTAGGTGACAGGACTGTGACCAGTGTCTAAAGTCAGACGTGAACAATGTGAACAAGAAGGGAGAGAGGACCGTACCCTGGGGGACCCCCATGCTGGTCACCACCATGTCAGAGATGGTGCTCCTCAGCTTCACATATGTGGCCGACCTGTGAGATAGCTGTTGATCCAGGTCACCCATGGAGCATCCACCTGCATGTCCAGCAGCTTCTTCCTCAGGAGTACAGGTTGCACTGTATCAAAAGCACTGGAAAAAATAAAAAAACATGACTCTAACAGTGTTTCGGGCTCTTCCAGGTATGTATAAGCTCTGTTCAGCAGGAATACATGGCATCCTCTACTCCATGTGTGGCTGGTATGCAAACTGCAGGGGGTCTAGTAACGGTGCAACCACACTGCAAAGGTGTTTTAGGACCAATCGTTCCAGTGACTTCATCACATGTGAAGTAATAGCCACTGGTCTGTAGTCATAGTCAGTAGTGTGCAGATGGTTTGCTCTTTTTAGGCACTGGAACAAGGCAGGTAGTTTTCCACACAACTGGAACAGTATACAACTCAGGCTCAAGCAAAAAAATGCTGGAAAACAACACACAACTGTGTGGCACATTGCCTGGGACTCTCGGACTGAGTCCATCGGGTCCAGCAGTTTACCAATAATAAAGACCTCACTAACAGATTCAGTCTCTTCTATTGCATCGGTTTGTTAATTGCATCTGTAATCAGCACAATTTTTCAGTAAAATCCTCACTTTTAACATATTAAGGCGTTGAGTCTGTGCGAAATACTTTTATTCTCTTACTTACAAGTACATTTAAAAGTGAGTACTTTTATACTTTTACTTAAGTAGAAATTTAAAGTGATACTTTTCTTGAGTAAAATTTTACTTCTATCTGTCCTTTTACTTAAGTAATGAAATTCTCCTGCTTCCACCACTGCAATTACATTTGTAATCATTGTGCCATTCTATTCATGCCTTTAACATAAACAAACTACTGACAAACCCAGTATAAGAAAGATTTAAATAGATCTTTGTTTTTTTAGGTATAAAAATCAATTTTTAGCATTAATAAACAAAATATGTCGAGTTTAGCGCATTCATAAAGTAATTACAAGCCTTTACATCTGAACACATGAGTTCAATGTACACTAAAACTCGGGCAATAGTTAGCTAGCTAAGGCCTGACAGTGTCATGGCGGCAATTGTACTGTAACTACAGTAACTTTACTCAATTCATTTGTTTCAATGACAACACTATTAAAACTAAAAAGTGTCAGTTAAGCACCAACTCATTTACAAAGTCAGCTTTATACTACGTTAAGTCGAGGTTATTAAGCTTTTAGAGAAAACTCGTCAAAGTTTCGGTCACGGTGATTGACAAACGCCACCGCAGACAGGTCTGAGGTCTCCAACATCTGCTTCTTGCAGGAGTTTCCTTAAACTTACGGAAGGAGCGAAACAGCGCCCCCAATTTACGCTAGTGGACAAAAATATATTGCATCCGTACTGTAAGGCACTACCATTGAAAATGAATGGGAAAAGTTAAGGAATTAAGCTTAACTATATGCGGCCTGGCGAGTTGTATTAAGCGCGCGCGGGTTCGACTCCCACTCCGTGTAAAGTATTGGCTTTGGGGGCACCGACGGGTACTTTTTAACTGATAAAAACGTCCGCATTATCCAAAGCTCCTAATGACGTAATGGAACAAGATAGTTATTGTTGTTGTTATTACTATTATCTTAAATATATTACTGTGATTGTTATTGTTATTATCGTTGTTTTCAGTACTCCTGATGTTTATATCATAATAATGATTACCATTATTATAAACAACATCATCATCATCACCAGTCACATTCTTAAGCTTATTTATATTTTTATTATCTATTCCTTTTTTATTTATTATGTATTTGTTATTAACAATTGTTACTCCCTGCAACAGGTGTAAAGCTCTTTATTGTCCACTAGAGGGAGGCAGATCTACCCCAGTACAAACCAGAACACAGACCTCTGCCAGGCATCCGCCGATGGTCAAATTGACCTTTTTTAAATGGTTATGAAATTTTTATTTATTTTTGTGAAGTGTTTTTTTTTTTTTTTTTTTTTGCTCTCTGGTATCTGTGTCCAACGTCTGGTTTATTTTTTATAAAGATCTACAGCTATTGGCTTCTGGATGTCATTTGTTTCTTGTCTGAAGCTCGCGCTGCTGAGGCGCGTTCACAACACACGCGTTCATGAACGGGAGACGACCAATGAGAGCGGGACGAGCGAACAAGTCTCCACTGAGCTGATTGTGCGGTGCTGTGACTGGAAAGGGGGAGAGCGCACAGAGCAGAGGCTGTGGAGAGAGGCCGTGGTTGTAAAGACTTAGCGCGGGTCTCTGTGAACACAGAAAAAAGTACCGAGGATTACCGACGAGCTCACAGCGGCAGTTCAGTGAATGTAGTCTCACGTGTTTTACAGAGACGTGGCCGAATGGACTTATTCCGGACTCTGTGGTTTCCCCTGGATGGATTCAAACTTTCGGGAGGTAAGGCGGGGGTGACACGGGGTGGCGGTGATGGTGGGGGGGTGGGGTCTGTGTAAAGGAACAACTCTGCACCGGGGACATGAGTTACTCGCTGCGGGCACGCGGCCGTATTACCTCCCCGTTTAATGTGTACACCGCCCCTCCCTCGGCTGACGCAGCAGCTGCGTGTGAGCCAATTTGGTGAGTTTTCATAAATGTTCAGGGGGTCAAATTAGCGCTGAAAGAGCAGAAGAAAAATAAAGAAAGAATAATAATAATTAAAGCCGCAAGCATAGGCCCTCGCCGGCCGCAAACGGAGCTGGGGCAGAGGAGAAACCATTTTGCCAAATTTTTAGGTGGTGCCTTTTGATTAAAAAACTGCCAAAAGCGTCGGAATACTCGATAGAACTGCATTAAATGGAATTCCCATTGGAATAAAATGGCAGAATTCGACCATCGCCATTGCAACACCAAATCAAATACTACATGGAATTTTTGATCAGGATGACATAAAGAATATTTGTGCCAAATTTGACAAATTTTTGTTGAAGTATTTTTTTCTGTCCATAGAAATTTTTGCTCGGGCCTAATAAAAATAATAATAATTTTAGCAAAAACAATATATCCGTTTACATTATACCCACAAATTCTATATTTTTGGAAAGCTCTCCGTGGGGGACCAAATGTCAATGATGAGCACTTACGCGCTCGTCATTGACTCACGAATGGGCTCTTTGTAAGAACTGTTCTGTCCGGTGCTTAACCACAGTCTGCGTAAATGAGGAGCTCTTTTGGAGCACACAACATGAGGCACATTTCAGCAGTGATTCTTAGCTTTTATGTCTAAATTTTATTATTCCTTTATTTAACCAGTTAAAAACCTCATTGAGATTAAAATCTCTTTTTCAAGAGTGACCTGGCCAAGAGGGCAGCAGCGACATGGTTACAATACAATACAAAACAACAGTCATCCACAAGCATGAATTACCCAAAGTGGCATTATACGACAGGTCCGTAGCTGTAGTCTGGAACCAAAATTGACCAAATTTTGAAATTGCTCAAAACTTCCTCGAAATGCATCAAAACAGCCTCAAATTCCCCCAGATGTACTTATCTGTGTATATTTTGAATCAATCAAAGCAAACTTTGTGAATATACTACTAATGTATTACTTGAATAATAATACTGTAATACACTGTTTTAGACTTTAGAGACACTGTTGAAAAGGGGGTAAAGAAATAAATTGTGGATTAGCAGTGAATATTCTCACTTGTGGGGGGAGGGTGGGTGTTTCTTTGTCTTCACTTTACGTAGAGGTCCTAAAGAACATACAGGTAATCCTGTAGTTCTGTCATGTATTTCCGTAATAGTGAGAGTGACTCTGGACATAACCACAGAAAAACAGGTCTCAAACGCTCATTTTGGCAGATATTGTTTTCAACTTTGAAATGGGAATAGACAAACTATTATTCCATAGATCCATTGTGTGTTTTGATCCATACCTTTAAATGGCAGCTTTGCGTCTTCTTGTTTTTACAAAAGAAAATCCAGGCTGTCTGTTCCAAAGTGTTTAAATTAATATTTCTGTAGACATATACACATTACTAAGAAAAAGAAAATGCCAGGGGTGATGAGAAAAAAAACAAACAAAACATACAGGAGAATCCGTTCATGCATATTATTATTGTTATTAGGCCCGAGCGCCAGTAATGGCGAGGGCCTATAGTGATTGAACAGCAGTGATCCGAAATGCACAGGTCAGTGACGCATGAAAGTACCCGACAGTGACCCAGTACCCCCAGAAACAGGTAGCAATGCGCGCGCACTTTCCAAAAATGTATACATCGCGGCCCCCGGCAAAGAGGATATATTGTTATTGAAAGGAATATTATTATTATTCTTACTCTTTCTTCTTTTTCTTCTTAGGGTTTGACCACATTTGACAACATTAAAGCCACAATCCTGTTTATTTAAAAAGCATACATTTCCAGTAATTTAACAGCTGTACATTCAATACATGTTACTTCTGTTTAGTGAGCCCAGTTTAAAATAGGCTCATATACATGAAAATGAAAATAAGCTTCTATTTCTGCTTCATAATAAACTGTATGGCCACAGATCTAGTTCATTTTTATTCACAGATATATCAGGAATCGATAAGACAATCGATAAAGAATTGGATTGATAAGCAGAATTGACAATGGCATCGACATTGATAAAATCTTATCAATTCCCATACCTATTAACAACAACATGCTTCAAGACACAGACTACATGCATTGTTCAGTCCCTCCAGGATTTTGCGATGTTGCGATCACACCTATTAATGCAAACGAAAATTCCATCACGTGACCACGTGTACTGTGTCTTATGTTATATTACTGTTGTGTTCTGTATGTATGCTTTGCAAACTGTATTTAACTTTCTGGAGAGCATGTGGCGGCGCTCGTAAAAGTAGCTGCGGCCGGAGGCTTGCTCCAAATTCTTGCAATTTCCCCACTGTGGGACTAATAAAGGTATTCTTACTTACTTACTTAAAAAATCAAGCGATTGTTTTACTCACTCTATAGTCAGCTAAAACACTTTAAAATGCACCAGGATACAGCAAATATTGTCTGTTATATTGATTTTTTTTCCCCTGGGGGAGGACCCTCAGACCCCCCTGTAAATTTGTTACATACTTAACCTCTGTGAATCACAACTTGCTCTTCTGTGAGCTGCACACATCAGGGCTCATCTCCTAACTTCTTCATAACATCCAAATAACTGGCTTCAGAACAGAACAGAAGATAATTCACATTTTTTGTATTAGTCCTATAATAATAATAATCTGCCATGTGCCACCACAGTAAAATGACAGGTCCCGGCTGGCCCCCCCAGTAAAAAAATCCTGGCTACGCCCCTGATCCTATAATATACATATTATTAACCAGACTGAATGTTAACCTGAGCAACTCTTTTGAAACTTGACAAATTGTAGCGTAATACGTTTTATAACGCTTTATTGTTATTAATATTACTACTGACTTACTCTGAGTCTGTCCCTCGATCCCTTGTCGTTGATTTCTGCTCACCGCCCGCACATGATCCACTATAGAGGCAGTTTATTTGTCTCTCCCCTGTTCCACACTCTGTCCCAGGTCTAACCACAGCCTAGGACACCCCTGTAGCCTCCTGTCTTTAATTTGTTTAGATTTAACGTCAGTTGTTTAGAGGCTGGCACACCGGACGCGCTGGCATCAGCAGTCAGCAAGTACTGACTCCTGCTCCACTCAGAGCACGGGGAAACTCCTTTCTGTTGCTTACTCACTAATAAGCTGCTGCAGCCCAGTCTCTGCTCACAAAGCCTGGCGCCACTTCTATCAGTTTGCCTGCTTGTTATAAAACGGGTATTTTAAACTTCACGTTGTTCATGTTAAAGCCTTTTCAAGTGGCAAGACGCTGGTGTGCGTTGGGCTTCAAGCAGACAGACCCGGGACACGTGGTGCTCACTGCAGGCTGTGTGTCCCGAGTCACGTGACAGCACGGCGACACAGAGCGGGGCAGAGATCAGAGTAGGTTTAAAGTGAGTGGAGCCGTGACTCCTGATCCGATCAAAGTGAAAATAAGTCGCCCCAAACATGAGAAATCGTTCACGTTCGCGTTGCTCGCGTTGACAATTAAGTCTATTTCCCGTCCAATAATAGGACTTTTTTCAGCGTGAAGAATGCGAGGTGTGAGCATGTGCGAGAGGTGAAATGCGTCTCTCACGGTGAATGCGTGAGACTTGAGAGCCCTTTGTATGTAAGAAATGTAAAAATAAAGGGGCAGAATGGTCGAGAGGTCAAGGAGTTGAACTTTCACTCTAATGAGTTAGGCCAGTCGCGTACACCGGTAGAGCTTTTGTGATTGGAGGCGGGTACGACTCCCGTTTCGGCCAGTTTTTGATTTAATTTTTTTTTAGGAAATTTGAGTTAGATATTCACAAATTGTATCTAATATTAAGTGTTTGCACACATTGTTGCTACCTGTGTAGACAAAATTCACCTGTTTGAACTTTCATGTGATATTTATTTCCAGTGTTGAGACCTAATATGAATGAAAACTTTTTTGTATAATTCAATAATAATAAACTACTGACTTATATTGTCTGTATATCGTTTCATTCTTATTAATGATGATTAGAAGTATTATATAATGCCTAATTATAGGAATATTGCAAATACATCATAAAATTAAAAGAAAATACTATATATATATATATATATATATATATATATATATATATATATATATATATATATATATATATTACTTTTTTCAAACCGATACGAGTACGAGTACTTCCATTTGAGTACTCGCCGATACCGAGTACCGATACGAGTACTTATATAGGGGTTACTTTATAGTTTATGCATTTACACTACTATATCTCCTTTATCCCATACCGTGTCGTCTTTTTGCCGTCTGTCCCCGCTCTGCAATGCTAAGTTATTTTTACAACAGAGTGGTTTGAACACAGCTAACCATGGCTAAAATAGCTCAATATGGACATGTTATACCTCATTTTAAAGCTTAGATTCTCCTCTATTCAATCGCTAAATTAATTTTAAAGACAGACTGAGCATCTGCGCATAACCAGAAGAGATTCGCCAAGACATACAGCAGCTAACACAATTAGCAACTGTACTTCTTATGTTTTATCAGACAACAACTGCTTCACACTCCGCGCTTATATCATTTTCGGGACAACTAGGACAACAAAAGGACAACTGCTTAAGTTTCAGGACTCACGTATGATTTGGGATATCTGGTTGAGCAGAATGTAGATTCAGCTTTGCTTTTATCTCCATACAGTTCACTTTGAAATCCTTCCACTTGGTTCTCACTGCTCAGCTGAGAGGGGAATGTCACTTGACAGCCCTGTAAGGTGGTATCGGTTGTTGGTATCGGCCCACTTTTATGAATACGAGTACGAGTACTTGAACATGGTATCGTTACGGATATCCGATACTGGCATCCCTAATATATATATATATATATATATATATATATATATATATATATATATATATATATATATATATATATATATATATACATATATATATATATATATATATATACACATATTTACATATATATATATATATATATATACACACACACATATATATATTAGGAGTTTTATTTGACCAAGATTTATCATTTAAGGCTCATAAAAACCAAGCCTGTAAAACAGCATACTTTCACTTACGTAACATAGCCAAAATCAGAAATATTTTATCTAAAAATTATGCTGAAAAACTTGTCCATGCATTTGTTACATCTAGGTTGGATTACTGTAACTCTCTGCTGGCAGCATGCCCTAAAAACTCATTAAAATGTTTTCAGCTTGTTCAAAACGCAGCAGCAAGATTATTAACAGGAACTAACAGGAGAGAACATATTACTCCTGTGCTAGCTTCACTTCATTGGCTTCCTGTTGAATTCAGAATTAGGTTTAAAATCCTGACTTACAAGGCTGTAAATGGTATGGCCCCATCCTACATTAATGATGTTATAGTGCCATACCAACCAAGCAGAGTACTGCGCTCACAAAATGCAGGGCTATTAGTGGTTCCCAGGGTTTCTAAAAGTACAGTTGGAGGTAGCCTTTAGTTACCAAGCTCCTGTTTTATGGAATCAGCTTCCAGCTCATGTTAGAGAGGCAGACACAGTCTCTACATTTAAGGT
Source organism: Bostrychus sinensis (assembly GCA_020698575.1). NCBI lineage: Eukaryota > Metazoa > Chordata > Actinopteri > Gobiiformes > Eleotridae > Bostrychus > Bostrychus sinensis. The sequence goes on from CM036257.1 coordinate 88,766, forward strand.
TAGGCTTAAAACGTTTCTCTTTGAGAAAGCTTATGGTCAGGGCAGCTAGGAACAGGGTAAATTCCACAGTTGAAGCTAGGCTGCTCTAGGAGCTAGAAGCTGGGGGAAGTATGGTGCACTGAGCCTCTGTCCTCTGGTTTCATCTGCTGCTCCTCTTCTATCACTGTGATTAATATATTGAAATACTCTATATCTCCAATCAGTTCATTGCTATTCAAAAGTTGTCCCTCTCTCGAGTGGGGACTGTTTCAGATGCCTGGCTGCTGGCAGATGTCCCAGTGATGATTGGATAGCTGACCCCATCTGTGCTCCTGTCCCGACCTGTGTGCCCTCAACCTCACCTCTAAGGATTTCCCGGATCTCCCTCACCCCACTCACCTGTCTGGATGAGGCCCCTGCTGCAGCCTGGATTTACCGGACCTATCTTGCCCCAACATATATATATATATATGAAGGTTTTTCCTTTATATTTTCCAAACTGGAGGACATATTATTCCCCCATGACCTCCTGTCTGTCCATCCTATCTCCTCCATGCTGCTGTACTGTGGCAAGGGCATTGGCCCTCACAACCTCCTGGCTCGGAGCCTGAAAGGTGCTTGGTGGCAGCCGTCTCCTCTTCACCTCCATGGCTTTCGCTGAGGGATCCTGGCGCAGGTGGCCAAAGGGATCCTTCCTGAAGGACACCATTTTTTTTCCTCGGAAAAAACTAAAACCCTTCTTAATTTTTCTAAATAAAATAACATGTATGTATTATTGTGACAATTACACAGTGGTGGACCATAACAAAGTAAACGTACTTAAGTACAATTTTCATGTATCTGTACTTTACGTGAGTAAATTTTACAAGGGGTACTTTTACTTTTACTTCACTACATTTTAGAACAAGTATCTGTACTTTTTACACCACTACTTTTCTGAGTTGGTTTGAAGTACAAAGTATTTTGAGTTTGGTTTAAAATCCCGTGTTTATGTCTCATTGTAGACACACAGTACTTAAATATAACAGATGCAGTAAAGTAGTACTCCTTTAGAAACATCAGAATAAGAAGAGATAAGATAAGAGATAAGAAATAACTTTATTAATCCCAAAGGAAATTTTTGTGCCAGAGGAGCAAAGACATGAACATACACAAAAAGCATAAACATAAAATAACATTAATTCTATTAACTGAGTAATAGTAAAATAGTATAAAAAGACCATTTTACAAAGTACTATCCAAGTTCCTCCAAATGTAAAGTGGAGCTGATGCAGGTTAAATAATGAATAAATTAGTAAAAAAGATAGAAAGGCCCAACACAGTTATTACGCATTGTACAAGATGGTCCGAGTCACCCCCTCCCCTTACTAAAAGGGGAGGAGTTAAACAGTCTGATGGCCACAGGTAGGAAAGACCCCCTGTGGCGTTCTGTGCTGCTTCTTGGCAGTCTGAGTCTACAGCTGAAAGTGCTCTGATAGGAGACCAGAGTTTCATGCAGAGGGTGGGATGGATTGTTTCGGATACTGAGCAATTTTTTCAGTATCCTCCAATCAGCCACCTCAACCACGGACTCCAACTTCAGTCCCAGGACAGAACCAGCTTTACTGATGAGCTTATTGAGCCGGTTGGTTTCAGCCACTTTAGCCCCACTGCCCCAGCACACAACACCATAGAAGATGGCACTGGCCACAACAGATTGGTAAAACATCTGAAGCATTTTTCTGCAGATGTTAAAAGACCTTAGTTGTCTTAAAAAATACAGTCTGCGCTGTCCTTTCTTGAACAGAGCATCTGTATTTTCAGTCCAGTTTGTTGTTGATGTGGACCCCGAGATATTTGTAGCAGCCCACAGAGTCCACCTCAGTGCCCATGATTGTTATTGGACTAGGGGAGGTCCTCTTCCTCCTGAAATCCACCACTAGTTCTTTTGTCTTCATGACATTCAGCTGCAAGTGGTTTAGTCCACACCATTCAACAAAACTGTCCACCACTCTCCTGGACTCAGTCTCATGACCCCTGCTGGTACAGCCCACAATCGCAGTTGTCCGAAAACTTCTGTAGGTGACAGGACTGTGACCAGTGTCTAAAGTCAGACGTGAACAATGTGAACAAGAAGGGAGAGAGGACCGTACCCTGGGGGACCCCCATGCTGGTCACCACCATGTCAGAGATGGTGCTCCTCAGCTTCACATATTGTGGCCGACCTGTGAGATAGCTGTTGATCCAGGTCACCCATGGAGCATCCACCTGCATGTCCAGCAGCTTCTTCCTCAGGAGTACAGGTTGCACTGTATCAAAAGCACTGGAAAAAATAAAAAAACATGACTCTAACAGTGTTTCCGGGCTCTTCCAGGTATGTATAAGCTCTGTTCAGCAGGAATACAATGGCATCCTCTACTCCTATGTGTGGCTGGTATGCAAACTGCAGGGGGTCTAGTAACGGTGCAACCACACTGCAAAGGTGTTTTAGGACCAATCGTTCCAGTGACTTCATCACATGTGAAGTAATAGCCACTGGTCTGTAGTCATAGTCAGTAGTGTGCAGATGGTTTGCTCTTTTTAGGCACTGGAACAAGGCAGGTAGTTTTCCACACAACTGGAACAGTCATACAACTCAGGCTCAATGCAAAAATATGCTGGAAAACATCACACAACTGTGTGGCACATTGCCTGAGGACTCTCGGACTGAGTCCATCGGGTCCAGCAGCTTTACCAATAATAAAGACCTCACTAACAGATTCAGTCTCTTCTATTGCATCGGTTTGTTAATTGCATCTGTAATCAGCACAATTTTTCAGTAAAATCCCTCACTTTTAACATATTAAGGCGTTGAGTCTGTGCGAAATACTTTTATTCTCTTACTTACAAGTACATTTAAAAGTGAGTACTTTTATACTTTTACTTAAGTAGAAATTTTAAAGTGATACTTTTACTTGAGTAAAATTTTACTTCTTTATCTGTCCTTTTACTTAAGTAATGAAATTCTCCTGCTTCCACCACTGCAATTACATTTGTAATCATTGTGCCATTCTATTCATGCCTTTAACATAAACAAACTACTGACAAACGCCAGTATAAGAAAGATTTAAATAGATCTTTGTTTTTTTAGGTATAAAAATCAATTTTTAGCATTAATAAACAAAATATGTCGAGTTTAGCGCATTCATAAAGTAATTACAAGCCTTTACATCTAGAACACATGAGTTCAATGTACACTAAAACTCGGGCAATAGTTAGCTAGCTAAGGCCTGACAGTGTCATGGCGGCAATTGTACTGTAACTACAGTAACTTTACTCAATTCATTTGTTTCAATGACAACACTATTAAAACTAAAAAGTGTCAGTTAAGCACCAACTCATTTACAAAGTCAGCTTTAATACTTACGTTAAGTCGAGGTTATTAAGCTTTTAGAGAAAACTCGTCAAAGTTTCGGTCACGGTGATTGACAAACGCCACCGCAGACAGGTCTGAGGTCTCCAACATCTGCTTCTCTGCAGGAGTTTCCTTAAACTTACGGAAGGAGCGAAACAGCGCCCCCAATTTTACGCTAGTGGACAAAAATATATTGCATCCGTACTGTAAGGCACTACCATTGAAAATGAATGGGAAAAGTTAAGGGAATTAAGCTTAACTATATGCGGCCTGGGCGAGTTGTATTAAGCGCGCGCGGGTTCGACTCCCACTCCGTGTAAAGTATTGGCTTTGGGGGCACCGACGGGTACTTTTTAACTGATAAAAACGTCCGCATTATCCAAAGCTCCTAATGACGTAATGGAACAATATAGTTATTGTTGTTGTTATTACTATTATCTTAAATATTATTACTGTGATTGTTATTGTTATTATCGTTGTTTTCAGTACTCCTGATGTTTAATATCATAATAATGATTACCATTATTATAACCAACATCATCATCATCACCAGTCACATTCTTAAGCTTATTTATTATTTTATTTATCTATTCCTTTTTTATTTATTATGTATTTGTTATTAACAATTGTTACTCCCCTGCAACAGGTGTAAAGCTCTTTATTGTCCACTAGAGGGAGGCAGATCTACCCCAGTACCAAACCAGAACACAGACCTCTGCCAGGCATCCGCCGATGGTCAAATTGACCTTTTTTTAAATGGTTATGAAATGTTTTTATTTATTTTTGTGAACGTGTTTTTTTTTTTTTTTTTTTTTTTGCTCCTCTGGTATCTGTGTCCAACGTCTGGTTTATTTTTTATAAAGATCTACAGCTATTGGCTTCTGCTGATGTCATTTGTTTTCTGTCTGAAGCTCGCGCTGCTGAGGCGCGTTCACAACACACGCGTTCATGAACGGGAGACGACCAATGAGAGCGGGACGAGCGAACAAGTCTTCCACTGAGCTGATTGTGCGGCTGCTGTGACTGGAAAGGGGGAGAGCGCACAGAGCAGAGGCTGTGGAGAGAGGCCGTGGTTGTAAAGACTTAGCGCGGGTCTCTGTGAACACAGAAAAAAGTACCGAGGATTACCGACGAGCTCACAGCGGCAGTTCAGTGAATGTAGTCTCACGTGTTTTACAGAGACGTGGCCGAATGGACTTATTCCGGACTCTGTGGTTTCCCCTGGATGGATTCAAACTTTCGGGAGGTAAGGCGGGGGTGACACGGGGTGGCGGTGATGGTGGGGGGTGGGGTCTGTGTAAAGGAACAACTCTGCACCGGGGACATTGAGTTACTCGCTGCGGGCACGCGGCCGTATTACCTCCCCGTTTAATGTGTACACCGCCCCTCCCTCGGCTGACGCAGCAGCTGCGTGTGAGCCAATTTGGTGAGTTTTCATAAATGTTCAGGGGGTCAAATTAGCGCTGAAAGAGCAGAAGAAAAATAAAGAAAGAATAATAATAATTAAAGCCGCAAGCATAGGCCCTCGCCGGCCGCAAACGGAGCTGGGACAGAGGAGAAACCATTTTGCCAAATTTTTAGGTGGTGCCTTTTGATTAAAAAAACTGCCAAAAGCGTCGGAATACTCGATAGAACTGCATTAAATGGAATTCCCATTGGAATAAAATGGCAGAATTCGACCATCGCCATTGCAACACCAAATCAAATACTACATGGAATTTTTGATCAGGATGACATAAAGAATATTTGTGCCAAATTTGACAAATTTTTGTTGAAGTATTATTTTTTCTGTCCATAGAAATTTTTGCTCGGGCCTAATAAAAATAATAATTTTAGCAAAAACAATATATCCATTTACATTATACCCACAAATTATATATTTTTGGAAAGCTCTCCGTGGGGGACCAAATGTCAATGATGAGCACTTACGCGCTCGTCATTGACTCACGAATGGGCTCTTTGTAAGAACTGTTCTGTCCGGTGCTTAACCACAGTCTGCGTAAATGAGGAGCTCTTTTGGAGCACACAACATGAGGCACATTTCAGCAGTGATTCTTAGCTTTTATGTCTAAATTTTATTATTCCTTTATTTAACCAGTTAAAAACCTCATTGAGATTAAAAATCTCTTTTTCAAGAGTGACCTGGCCAAGAGGGCAGCAGCGACATGATTACAATACAATACAAAACAACAGTCATCCACAAGCATGAATTACACGATATATAAATCTACAATAAAAGATTGGTACAAAAATACCATAACAACAATTAGTGCGATTCTACACATTTTAAATGTTAAATAGCCTTCTATAACAGCAGATATTGTGCACAATCTTTTAATAATATTCTACTTCACATTGAGCAGCAGGGCACAAAGTTTATCCATGTCAAAACTGTAACTTTAGTCTGTATTTAAAAAACGACGCAGAGGAGAGGAGGGCAATGAAGTGTCGTGCGTTACGTTTCTGATCAGCACTAAACTCAGATCCAATCACCTGTCCGTTCACCGCTGACAGGTGGGCGTTTTCCCATCATGCACTGAGCCAAGCAGCTACCGCAGTTGCTCCTGATGAATTGCGGCGGCTGGCTCAGGCGGCTGGTCTCGTTTGGATCTCACGAGCTTTCGGTGACCGTCGCACTTGTGACATCAGAGCAAGTCGGGAACAAGTCGGACACAAATCTAACCAGCGTGCACTGCGCACAGACCAACACCGATTGAAACTGCGCAGGTCTAGCTCATCTCGGCCACAAACAATACAAAAAAGACAAAAAAGAGACAATAATCAGAGACTTAGTTGTCCCCCCAAAAAAACGCATCAACCAGTAATCAATTCAAATTCAAATTCAAATCCAAATACACTTTATTTTATAAAGCACATTTTACAAACAACTACAGTTTTATTAATAAAACAATAAAAACAGTAGGCTAATAGCCTCATAAAAAAGTAAAACCTAATAAGCAAAACCTATTATACACACAAAATCGCAATCATTAGCGTACGTGGCCAAAAACAAATATCCCAGCCTAATTAGCCTAAAAAAGAGCCCACCTGGAAGAAAAAAAAAACTTTCCTAGGCCTATATAGTCTACATGAACCTTGTGAGTGTGAGGGAGTGCTGAAGATGCGGCCAGCGGTGGCGGAAGCTTGGTGCAATGGGTGACAATGGCCGGGTCCAAACGGATGTGACGACTCTGACGAGCTATCTCCTCAAAACAAGACAGTTGTTAGACACAAAGGCAATGCTCTAAAGAAAAAAAGTGGCTTATATGGAGGCTGACGGTAGACATTGCCTGCTTTAGCCTACAGAGTGTAGCCTACAATAATAGTCTAACATAAGATAAATTTTGAGAGACATAAGCCTACATCAGTGCTTCTCAAACTTTTCTTGGCACGCCCTCCTTGAACAATAAAAAAAAAAAGATCAATAATAATCTGTGCCTGACTGAACTGTGTTCTGCATTAGCCTATGGCAGGGTGACAGATTTCTAGACCCAAAAACTGGGACACCTCCCCCACACACACACACACAAATCACGGTGCATTTGAACTCACCAAAACACAGAAAACCTTTTGAAATCTAATCAGTTTAATGTCATGCCATTCAAAGTACATGACGCTAGGGCTTAAGGTTTGAATATGATGCCATTTATTAATAAAAGTAATGACACTGTAAATACATTTAGTGACAAAGTTTTCTGTGCTTTACTATTGGTTAAAATTGGGACAACTGGGACATGGTTGATGTATGAGTGTTTTTACAGATATGTGTTGGGACATGGGACAAGGAGCCTAAAACTGGGACTGTCCCGGTTAAATAGGGACATCTGGTCACCCTAGGCCAGAGGTCGTTAATAGGCGGACCGCGGTCCGAATCCGGACCCAGATGCCCTCCCATCCGGACCCGAACCTCTGTCCCACTCTGCGGACCCGAACCCGTTGAGCCTGTTCACTCCCCGGGAGCACAGCGGCGCCTCTCTCAGCATCGTATCCTGGTGCTTTAAAACTAACATGAACAGTGCAGGGGTTAAATCAGCTGTGTTTCTGTTACTGTCCAGCAAAATGAGAGGAATAGGTCCAGATTGAGTGCGGAGGGACAGGACTGTTCCGTTTACAACAGACTTAAGTTTTGTTTTTACGGAGCGGCGAGAGAGGAGGCGACACAGGCTGTGAGCGGCTCTGCCCTTTCGGTGTCTCTCTGTCGAGGCTCACCCCTCCCCTCTCGGTGTCTGTCCCTCTGTTCCACAGAGGACAGAGCTGCCTCATATTCACCAGAGAATTAAGAGGTGTTTTGAGGCGCAGTACGTTCCACTTTAGTTTTAATGGGTGAATCGTCTCCTGCGTAAAAGCCGACAGAAAATCTTGCGTGTGACGCTATCAACCAATCAGATCTGAGGATTTGGAAACATATGGAGCGGTGACTGTGAGACAGACAGCGGAGAAATGAGAGAGACAGATGTAGAAAGGAACAGAGGTCAGCTCTAAACTCCTGTGTCTCCTGTGTTCTGAGCCAAGGACCATTATAAAAGCATTTTGTTTGATTTTTTTAACTGTATTTGATTAACATAAGAAATGTTTTTTTTTTTTTTATTATTATTTGATATCCCCTAGTTTTAAACTAATGCTTATGTTAGCAAAATGCTATTGCCATAATGTAGACACTGATGTAACTACAATGATTTTATTTATTTATTTTTGAGGTACAAATCAACACTGTGATGCTCCGGACCTTTGCGCGAGAAAATTTTCACCAATTGGACCTCGGTGAATTTTAATTGGTGACCCCTGCCCTAAGCTATAGCCTTTTGCAGGTAACCACTGAGTGGGCTACGCCTCTCCTCCGCGCCCTCTTCTCACCAAGTTGCACATAGAGCACCACTGCGCACAGCTCCCAGGAACGCGCACGGATGGAAATAGGCTAGTGAAAGGAATGCACACGTTTTAAACAAACATGCTTTTGCTGACACGTTTTACACTGCGACTCGCGGCAGGAGGGAGAGGAGAGGGCTGTATGCGCACCAGCCAGCCAAGGCAGAGGGCTTGTCCTTCAGCCGAACCAGAGGCAGACGCGTGAGGCAGCTGCTCCCACACCTGACACCGCCCCACGCCCCACCTGGCGGGCGCGCCACACACACGGAGGCTAAATAACTTTCCAAGTGGCTTATATTTAACTCAATCAAATACCAAGACGCTTTCCTTCCCCTCCTGTCACATAGCCCTAGCTATAGCAGCAGCCTGCAGCCCAGCTGATTAGCTGTTAGCATAATACCAACAGCGATTTAACTTCATGCATATTTGTGCGGATAAATTCATTTAAACACCTCCTGTCACCACAGGAATTCTGATAAATCTTAGTAGCTACATTTTGTATTCAAAATCATAAAATTGTAGGTGTTCATACACTGCTCTTTGGCTGCTTCCGCATTAAGGATGATTGACAGCTTATTTACCCCCTCACTTCCGCCCACTGGGACAATCCCTTTCCGTTTTGTTTTGGACATTAGGTAATTTTTTTTTTTTTAATTTGTTTTGGACATTTTTTAATTAGTTTTTTGTTTGTTTTTTTTATTTGGTTTGACATTTTTTTTTATTTGTTTTTTGTTTTTTTATTTGTTTCGGACATTTTAAAATTTGTTTTGGGCTTTTGTTAATTTGTTTTATGTTTTTTTAAAATTTGTGTCGGGCATTTGTTAATTTGTTTTGCACTTCTGGGCCACCGTACAAGACGTAACGAAGCTAACAATAAAATAATCTACTAGTCAAGACGTGGAAGAAACTACCTACAGTCATATTTGATGGAGGAGAAATCGGCCTTACAATCCCTTCGCATAAGGGGGGCAATTTCTGGCAGGGGGAACTTTGTGGCATAACACCGGCAAATATTTTCCGTTCATATTTAGGGACCATCAGGGTTGCCAGGTCCCAGAAAAATTTCCAGCCCAATGAGAACTCAAAAACAGCACAATTGGGGAAAAAAAAGCCCAATTTGTCTAGATCAGACAGTGTTACTAAATTAAACCTAAAATAAGTACTTTTATACCATACTATTAATAACAAAATGTCTTCAAGTTTACTTATTATGTCAACGATTCTCTTTAATATTGATTTGATTGATTTTAACCCAGATGAATGTAAAGGTTCTTATGAAATTCAAAAGTCTATGCTATACAATATAGTTAAAAGCAATAAAATAATTGAAAATTGGACTGTTGCCAAAATATTTTCAAGAAATACATATAAAAACGGAAATAGGCGTATTATAAATGGTATTTTATTTTTTAAATGTACCCTCATATATACTATACCACTTTAGAAAATGTCAAATATAATGTATAGTAGTATAATTATATACCTGTTTATTTATTTGAGTCTAATCTCCCCCTGAACTTCTCGGGATGTTCTGTGAAGTCGTTGCCCTCTGTCTCTTCCCCAGCAGGCCCTCCCCTCTGCGCTCCCTGCTGTGAATCTGGAGCTAGACGCGCATCTTTAAGTGTTATTAGACTATTATATTTAATATCTTTAGCCTAACAATTTTAAAATCAAGGCTATGTCCTATTTCTGCACTTATTAATGTGAAGAAAAAATGTCAGAGTAAAAACTGTCAGAGGGTTAAGTCTTCTCTTAAATAGCTACATTTCTTAAGACTGTTTTTACTGCAGTTGTGCAGCTGAGTGATGGTGCTTCCTTCCAGCTCTTTCTGCCATAAACCTACAGGTGTCATGTATGAGATGCTCCAGGTGAAAATGGCAGTGAGGTGAGAGCAGCCGCTGATCACAGACCTCACAGCTGTGAAGGAGCCCTGCTCTGTGTGACGGGGATGGGAGGAGGAGCACAGACACGGTGGAGGGAGAGGCACAGCGCAGAGACACAAAACCAGAGGGAACTGTGAAGAAATAAAAAGTTTCCCCACTTCTCCATGTCTAGAGACATTTCCGTAGCCACAACGCGTTTCAAAATTAGCCCAACAAAACCGCAACCCGCAGCTCAAAATACTCCCCTGCAGTAGTAGTTTCAAAATAGCCCAATTGCGTGGGAAAACCGCGAACAAATTACTCTACGAAACCATGCTGCAAAAAATAAATATACATTATCCAAAAGCATTTTGGTTATGGGATCATATTACAATAGTGACAAATATGATATAATTATATCACCCACCCCAACACCTCCTCATTTGAGAAAAAATAAAATAAAATATTAATAATAAAATAAAAAAAAACTTCAATAGCTTTTAAGTCATATGACCAATTCCGCCCAAATCCCTCTGGAATATACTACTAATTAGGGACTATCAGGCTCAGCAGTTTAGATTGGGTTTTAATGCTTTTTATATTTTTTACAATTCTTTTACAGTAAAATTTACATTTTTCTTCAATAGCTTTTAAGTCATTTGACACACTCACCCCCAAATCACTCTGGAATATACTACTAATTATGGACTATCAGGCTCAGCAGTTTAGATTGGTTTTTAATGCTTTTTATATTTTTTATGGGGTGACATAATTATATATTTGTCACTATTGTAATATGATCCCATAACCAAAATGCTTTTGGATAATGTATATTTTATTTTTTGCAGCATCGTTTCGTAGAGTAATTTGTTGACGGTCCCTAAATATGAACGGGAATTATTTGCCAGCACTCCTTGCTTGCACAATCCGCCTCACAGGTTTCTCGTTCAGCTCAAGTGCTGCAGTTGTTCCCAGAGCAAATATCTGCTGAATGTCCAATATCCAACCAACTTCACCGCGGTAAACCTAACATGAGATAAATGTATGCAAATATGCAGAGCAACAGAACTGTCAAAAGAGAATAACAGAACAATACAAGGGAAAACAGCAGTTGTAATGCAGTTATGACCATGTGTTCAAAGTAAGCAATTATACTGCTTTAACCGTCCATTCTGTATGGTTTGAGAAACTGAACAGAATGAAACAACTTTACCCTATGATGGGAGATGGGATATAGTCTTGTACAGTCTATAAACCCATGAAATAAAGAATGATAATTTATTTTGTCACATTGGATCCATAAAGAATTACTTGCACAAACAAATGGAATTAAATATATAGCCACAACTAAATGACTTCAGCAATATTATCATTATTATTATTTAGGGCCGGGAATCGATAAAAAAACTAATTAATCGCAAATCTGAAAAAAATTAATTGCAATTAATAACTAAACTGAACGAGAGTGCACAGTCGCAACAGGAGGAGGGGAAATACGCCTGTAGTGAACTCGGACAGACATCCGTCTGTACCTGAAGTTCTCCCACAGGAAAAAGCACCTCACACAATTCTCTCTGTAGACACCTAAACCCTAGATTCAGGATTCCAATCTCCTTTTGTTTCCAGTGAAATTGATGGACCAGTGTGGAATATGGAAGTACCTCCTGCCAGTTCGTCTGAAAGAGCCACAGCCCAGGTTACAGGAGCCCAGTCTCAGGTTGTGTCCAGTGAAAAGACTACAGCAGCTCCTGAATCTATCATCGAGGAAGCTCCAGATTCAGGCGTCTGCTCTGGTCAGATATCCCTCCAGGAAGCTGCTCCAGCTTCCCCCTCATATGCATTTGAAGTGACTACATCTCCTGGAGCGGCAGCACCTTCTACTGCTGGGGCTGATGATAGGCCTTCTTCAAACATGGCCACCACAGCCAAAAGAAGAGCCAAAGTTTCCAGCAGCAGAGGTGTCAGGAGGGTCAAGAGCTTCTTCAGGAGGGTCCTAGGAACCTTCTGTTGTTTTGTGTGTCCGAAAGTGGACGAGTGAGCTGTTTACAATTTGAAATAATAAATAAAAAACAGCATGAACAAAATTGACATTTTAGAGCAGCTTTATACAGTCTATAGTGATTTTCTACACATCAGAAGAAAATGTGAAGTCAAGAGGTTAGATGATATTTAGCAAATTATGTTATCAGCACTACATCTCAAAACTTACCTAATTTTTGAAAGAAACCTTTGCCTAACTTTTTTTTTTTTTACAAATAAATTGTAGGGCTGCACCTAATAATTATTTTGATAATTGATTAATCTGTCAATACTTCTCCATCTTAGTAATCAAACCTCTTCTCTCAGCACGACTTGTTTTAAAGACTAAAAATATCATAGTTAGCAATTAATCGATTACTAAATTAGTTGATTATCTTTAACATCAATTAATTTGATTAGTTGATGCAGCCCTAATAACACATTTAGAAAAGCTTATACTGTCATTAATGTGACATTTACGTATAAATTGTATAACTTCTCACCATTCAGTCATGTTAATTATCAACTGCGATTTAATTAGTGCTGTCAATTGATAAAAAAAATAAAATAAAAAAGTCTGATTAATCACACATGGGTTTTGATTAATCACAATGTTTAACTAGGTAGATTTTCAATGACAACATGCAGCTTTTGAATTTAAAAAAGGCCAAAGAGGCTGAGGAGTGTCTTTAATTGGATAAAAACAAAACAAAACAAAAAAAAAAAAAAACATAAAATATATATCAATAGATATAAAATGCACACATAACATTTAAGAGTCAAAAGTTTTACACGAGGCTCGGGAGGTAAGGGGCTGTAGTGCAGCGGCCAAAGCAGTGGGCTTGTCCTGAAGACGAACCAGAGGCAAAGGTGTGTACGGCAGCTGCTCTCTCCTCTCTGTCCCATCAGTCCTAAGGAATATAACTGGATGCGTGGGTTGTTCACTGTAAAAACAAATCAAGTCATTCCTTGTTGAGGCTGTGAGGAGGCATGGTCGGGATTCTTTGGCCATAACATTTCTTTTGAATAATAATTATTATTGAAATTATAGTAAATATGGCTGTCTTCAACCAATGAGAAAACAACATTGTGACAAAGTGTTTTCTTGCATATGTGAGTGTCTTGACACAGCACGAGCTCCACTGATCTCAGATGTTATTCTTGCCTAGCTGTGTGCATACTCTTTGGCCTCCTTCCTACTTTCACTCGAGTCTGTAGTGTGACACTCACACTGAAGGGTTTAATACAGCCTCAACTTTCTGATGCTCTACCCTCACTCTGACAAGACTAGGAACTGTCACCATAGCCATGCTTCAGTAGAGATGGTATCCTACAAAACAAAGCAGCATTTTACCAGTTATTACCATTAAACACATGCAGGGCAAACATTCATTCATTTTCTTCTGCTTTTTTATTGTTAGTTGTCGTGGGTGACTCAAGCCTATCCCAGTAACTTTGGGCCTTAGGGGGATACACCCTGGACAGGGGCCAGCTTGTCGCAGGGCTGACAAAGAGACAAAGACAGACAGACACTCACTCTCACATTCATTCACTAGGGGCAATTTAGAGTCACCAATTCACCTAACACATGCAAGTCTTTCGACGGGGAGGACAGACTCCACCCAGAGAGATCGTGTCACGGTGTGTTGGTCAGCCCAGGGCTCAAACTCACGATCTCCTTGCTGGGAGGTGAGAACACTAACCGCTCGGCTACTGTGCATTACATGTTGCGAGCAACTCACTCCCCTAACACTAACCATTTTCAGATGGCCCTGTGTGAATGCACTAATCAAGTAGAAGTAAGTGGAGCGCTTCTTATGTGGTAGTGAGATCAGATCTGTGGATGAACCCTAGGAGCTGCTCCTTAGGGGAATGTCACTGGAACACTGGGATAGATGGTCACTTGTAGAAAATAAACATCAAAAACCAGACTGTATTTGCCTTGTACAAGAAGTGGATCTTGATGTGTGATTTTTTTTTTTTACATGAAAAATGGTAAGTCAAAAATACCACAGGAATGTACAGTAAAAATATATCGGTTTTAATGCAAGCAATTCTTCAGCTAAGTGCCTGTGTCCTGAGTCTGCCCATCTCCTTCTGAAGCAGCAGGGGCAGGTTGAGTCCCTCCAGCAGTAACTGGCACTGAGTCTCATACTGTTTGACTGGATCTTCAGGAAAAGACGTCAGTAATGCGTTCATGTTTCCAAGTAAAGCTCCACCCTGGAACAGAGAGCAGTGAGGCATTACCGGCACAGTTTGCACAAACATGGATTTCATCATATCCCATCATTGACATACATGCATCTGTACAATTTTTATATCAAAATAGGTGTATACTGGTCAATTCATACGACTGTTAAAGGTTTAGGACAGGAGTGCTTAAACTTTTTCCGTCAGAGGTCCAAAACAGAAATGCAAGGGCCAAGGGCAAAACACAAAAATCTTTTGCATGGTATGAGATGCAAACAGATCTATGATTAACCTTCCCTTAATTATAACATTATTTAGGTAGTGTTGGATTTATTTTTGCTAATGCTAAGGTCAAGGGTCAACTCCACTTAGTCAGTTAATATATTCTGCTTTAGCTTAGGCCATTTCATTATCTATCAATAAAGTTTGCTTAGTTTATGCCATCATGATTTTAAGTTTCATGTAATGATGGTATAAAATACAATGGAAATCCCTGGTACGGGTGGCATCTCCTTACTCTGAGCTGCAGAGGGAGGCCACAGGGATTAGGTGAGGGGGGTGACCCCCCTCCCCAGGGATGTAGATCTGCAACTCTGTATTTGGCTTGCTACTATGATTTTTGACTTTGCTTAAATTAAATAAAACTAGGGTGGTGAATGAGAGACTAACTTTTGGCTATCAGTCATTTTTTGACAAAAGAACACGCTGCAGGTACCTTCTGTTTTTAAAATAAAAATCCTGCTTTTCAGTAGACAGACTCGTTATGACTACCAACCACTGCCAGTCTGTTCAGTGCACAATAGAATCAAAGTAGATACCAGATGAGGGAACAACATTATAACATGGCATTTAATGTAATATTTTTATTTCACACATTAATTTTTTTTTCCAGTCTCATATTTATGTTGTAAAAAAAAAAGCAAAATATAGATAGAATGTTTTACCTGCATGGAGCATTCCATGACAGAAACAGCCATGATAGCATCTTCTATGGTGACTGTCTCCTGGTACATTAGCCTAGCATGTGCTGTGGGTTATTAACAATAGACAGTCAAACATATGCATACAGACACTGGAAGGTATGAGAACCGTGAGGAAAAAGAGCATTGTACCATAGTTTTGCTGTAACATCTCTAAATGCTTTTTGGTAAAAAGACAACAGCAAATGTTTGAGTTATGTTTGTTATGTTTGAGTTCAAAAACATTAATATACCTTAAAACTGATTAAACCCCCAAATATACACCCAACTAGAAGCACTCAGAGAGAGCAGACCTCTGTCAGGACATACTGTGTTACCCAGGAAAAGCATTTGATCTCTCTTCATTTCTGACCTTTTCCCGAAGTTGTTGTGAAAACCTTCCTGCACCATTTTGAGTGTTATGGCTAACAGAGAACATTGGCTCTACCTCGCAATAGTAAAAAGCCTCTATAAAACCAACTGTAACGTTAGACTGCTTCACGGCTGTAGATCAAACTGAGATAACATCAGTCATTATGTCCTCCAAAACCTCAACTTGTCTTGTCTTGACCCAATTCCTACCAAACCTTTTAAAGAAACTCTTCCCCTAATTAATAAATCTATACTGAATATAATAAACACCTCCCTATAAACAGGTTATGTACCACAGTCTTTTAAATATGCAGTTATTAAACCGCTTCTGAAAAAAAAAACAGTCTAGATCAGGGGTGTCAAACTCATTTTCACCGAGGGCCACATCAGCATAATGGTTGCCCTCAAAGGGCCAGATGTAACTGTAAGACAGTATAAATCAGGGGTGTCAAACTCAATCGGAGCTGGGGCCAAAATTAGAAAACCAGTCTTGGTCGTGGGCTGAATAAGAGTATTGTATAAATAATAAAGCCAACCTACTGTATTTTTGTTCACAGTTAGGCTTTTTAACATAGAATAATACTTCCCCACAGAACTACAGGTGTAGATTTGTGGTTTTAACGGGCTTTGTAGTTTTGTTTTAAATCAGAACTTAGAACTCAACAAATAACAACAAATAGGTCACAGACTACTGACTAACACTGGCCAATTATTTATTTATTAAGTATTATTTACTGCCACAGTTACCCAACTCCTCATATAGGACAGGTGTTTTCATCAGGTCCACTCTGTTTTACTGTGACAGTGGGTACTACCAGCAGATAAATATTTAGGTGCATATCATGCCCCTTATGTAAGCCCACCACAACTTTAGGCTGAGTCAGCTCCTACACACAAACACGTATTATAGGCTTATTTAACATTTATTGAGCAAACTACTGTCCACCTCTCTGTCCTCTGCAGGACACAGTGTGAGCAGGATTATACCTCTTTCTGGGCAGGTTTAGCTCGCTGTGTGTTAATGAGTGCATTAGAGCACAAGTAGCGACAGAGAGAAATGAAAAAGGTGACGGAGGGCAGTGCTGTGAATGAACTTAGACAACTCTCTGCTGATGACTTGGTTTTCTGTTTTTAAAGACGTACGGTTTGTAAAGGAGATGTTCTTACAATGCAGTGTGGTTGGAGCGTGGTTTTATTACTGCTACATTAGCTCAACAAACAAAGTGTAGAGCGTTTACAGAGAGTCCCACCTGTTTAAGAAGCTCCTGCTCTCACTGACCCCTCTTTGCCCATTTCTTTTGTGGAAAGTTAAATTTCCTGTTGGAGAATCCTTCACTCTCTCTCTGCTCCTGCGGCTCGTTCAATGCTGCTCGCTAAAACAGCGGGGGAGGGGCAGTGCCGGCGCGGCGCCCCTTCTGCAGTGCATTATGGGAGATGTAGTTCAAACAGATCGAGCACAATATATCGGCGGGCCATTATTAATATAAAATGGAAATGATCTCGCGGGCCACAAGAAATTATCCTGCGGGCCACAATTGGCCCGCGGGCCTTGAGTTTGACATATGTGGTCTAGATCCTGACATTTTAGCCAACTATAGACCAATATCAAATCTCCCTTTTATTTCAAAAATCCCAGAAAGAGCTGTAGTTAAACAGTTATGTCACCACCTACAGGACAATAGCTTATTTGAAGATTTTCAGTCAGGGTTTAGACCCCACCATAGCACAGAAACTGCATTAGTTAGAGTCTCAAATGACTTGTTATCAAGTTTAGACAATGGTCTGGTCTCAGTCCTGGTTCTGTTAGATCTCAGTCCAGCCTTTGACACCATTTGACCACAGCATCTTACTCCAGAGATTAGACTGTGACATAGGGGTCAGAGGAGCCAACCTCTGCTGGTTTAAATCCTACTTATCTGATAGGTACCAGTTTGTCAATGTAAATGAACATTCCTCACAGTGCAGTAAAGATAGCTATGGAGTTCCACAAGGCTCAGTACTTGGATCCATTCTGTTCATGCTTTACACGCTGCCTTTAGGAAACATAATCAAAAAACATGGCATTAATTTTCACTGTTACACAGACGATACACAGTTGTATTTATCAATTAAACCTGATCAGAATGACCGCAAAGAGACACTTCACACCTGTCTGAGAGACATAAAGACCTGGATGACAATTAATTATCTCCTCCTAAACCCAAAAAATAACAGAGGTCATTATACTAGGCCCCAAAAAGCTGAGAGATGTTCTTTCTGACCAGACAGTCTCCCTGGACAGTGTCAGTGTAGCCTCAAGTTCTACTGTGAGAAACTTGGGAGTTTTATTTGACCAAGATTTATCATTTAAGGCTCATATAAACCAAGCTTGTAAAACAGTGTTTTTTCACTTGTGCAACATAGCCAAAATAAGAAATATTTTATCTGAAAGTGATGAAAAATTCATCCATGCGTTTGTTACATCTAGGTTGGATTACTGTAACTCTCTGCTGGCAGCATGCCCTAAAAACTCTTTAAAATGTTTTCAGCTTGTTCAAAACGCAGCAAGATTATTGACAGGAACTAACAAAAGAGAACAGGTGTTCAAACTGAAAAATTTCATCATCTCATGACCTGTAATAGCTGTTTCAATTTGATGGCACCTACACATCTCAATGTAGTTCGGATGGAGGAAAAAAGGCTGGGAAGTTTTACTATAAAAAAAAAAATATATATATACAAAACAGCTGGAGGAGCATTTTGCAACTACTTAAGTTGATGGGCAACAGATATCTGGGGCTACAATGAGTATTTATGTCTATTTAAGTTATATTTAAGTCTATATTATTAGTATTGCATGTATTGGATGCTCATGATACTCAGAACATCAAGCAACACAACATTAAAAACAGTCATGATTCTGTACTGGAAATCACTGCATGGATCAGGAATAGGGATGGGGATTGATTATATCAATGTCAATGCCATTGTCGATTCTGCTTATCAATACAGTTCTTTAACAATCCTCCTCTCAATTTCCGGATAGATCTAGGAATTAAAAGTGAACAGCTTATTTGTATTTTCATGCATGCATAGGTCTATTTCACTTCATAAACTGAGCTCACTAGAATGTAAAATGTATAGATTCTGCAATAATTGGAAAATGTATACTTTTAAATGAACAGAAATGACGCTTTAATGTTGATTTACAGTAATAGTAACAAGAGCAGGTTTGCACCTGTCTGTCAAAATGAACTGCTCAGCTAAACAGTCATCTGTGTTACTCTGACAATGCAAAGCAGGGAGGGGCCACCTCAGATAGGTGGGCACAGTTTTATTTTCTATGATGGTCTCTCGCTTTCTATTGCTCACTCTGTTGCATACTGTGCACAGGGAATGAGCCTCTGCTGTCACTGTGCGTGGACATTTAGCTCCTACCTCTGCTGCACTCTGGCCTCACTCCGGCGTGTCCACACCATGGGACATGAGGCGGCCAAGGCGCCGTGCCCCTCCGCGCTGCCACTTATCCTGACCCATGAGCGCATCACGTGTGTGTGTTAATTAGAGATGGGAGAACAACATGCACTGTGCGAAGTGTGGCACGCTTTGTATTGTGAGTGTGATTGGAACAATTAGATCTGGATCCAGATCTTCTTTAAATGTTAAAGCTATAACTTGTGTCATGGCTCACTGTGTTCAGAAAGTGTTCAGTTTCAACCCCTGAAATGGTGTTATATTTTAAATAAAACACTGTACGTTGAGGTACAGCTCTTTGTCCACACTAAACCACTTCACCCACCTTCCCAGGATGAATGTGTTAGTCTGATTGTGTTTAAAGGGGCTAGGGATGCAGCTATCAATTATTTTGGTAATCAAGTAATCTATCAATTATTTTGTTCAATTAATCGAGTAATCGAATAAGAGATACTCTTGTATGTCTGCATATTTTAAAAAGTCTGTCAGTCTAACATTAAGATGTGTTTTTCATATTTTAATGCATTACATTGCAAATAGCTTTGTAAATCTAGGCTTTATTATTATACATTATGATATGGTCTACTAATTATATACTTACTTATACTTTATACTTACTTATACTGGTCTATATAATTATATAATAATTATATAATTAATCAGAATATTTGTAAATGCCTATACAAAACAATGCAAAAGCTGCAGAGATGTGCATTAACCTCACAGCTTAAAAAGTATTTTAGTTGTAACCGTCTCTGCTTCTAAAAATAGTATCTATTATCATTTATACACCATGAGGAGCCTGTTAAAAGATGCTAAACACCACTGAGCCCACATGGCTAATCAGCATACATAAACAAAGGTAGCAAGTTACTGCAGCGGATTGCACATCACACTACACTGTTCATTTCTGCCAGTTTGCTGCTACCTACCGAACAAAGGTTTTACAGAGGTAATAAGAATACTTTCTCTGTGATTATTAGTGTTTTTCTCGTTTGCAGGGTCTTCAGAGTCAGTATTTAAGCTGCTCTGTGCGTTAGCTGTAGCATTAGCGCGACGCTTGGAGGACGCCGTTTCCTCTAAAACCTCTTTTACGATGGTGTTGTTTTCTACGTAGTTTATATATACATTTAAAATGCGAACTAAAACTCAAATTTATCCAGTTTATAGCCCAACCACTGCCTTACTGTCGCTAGTGTGTTGTGCATTAACTGTGCAGAAACTTTGTTTCGTGCACAAAAAGTTCCCAGCGCTATGCGGCAGTCTTATTTACATTAATTTAATGAAGCTTCGAGATCAAAGAATGTTAATCGAAGCTTTTTACTAATCAAATTACTCAAATAACTCGATGAATCGTTGCAGCCCTAAAAGGGGCCCTATTATGCAAAATCAACTTTTCTGAGCTTTCTACCATGTTTTTCTTGCATCAAAAACATACCTGGGGTTGTGTTTTATGTTTCATTCATGCATGTTTGAGTAATCCTCTATTTATATACGCTGACTTCCTGAAAGGGCAGAAACGTCTTGTTTCACAGATGTCTGCCATTTCCACCTGACCACGCCTCTCCCCCCTCACGGCTCAGTCCCATTCAGCTCACACCTCTCCCGCAGCAACCAAACACAGTGCGCTTGCAGCAGCACATGTAAAGGTACGTGACAGCAGCTGTTCTGCGAAGAGTGAGGGGCTCTTAAAGTGACAGGGACCTAATCTGTGCGTTTCTCACTGAGACAAAGGATGAGTTTATGCAAATAGGGTTTTTTCAATAGCGTTAAACTTTCAATTGCGTTTTCTGAACAACAAAACTTAAGATGCTGATCTAGAGGTGTCCTAAATTAATTTAAAAGGCACCAAACAAAACATAATATGGCCTCTTTAATTGCAGTCGGAGAGGTCAGTGGCACAGAAAGGCAGCCACATCTATGACAGTCTGCCCCAGGGCAACCGTGACCACAGTGTGACTGATTCACTGTCTGAATGAATAATGCAATGTAAAGTAGGGATAGGCGATATGGGTTTAAATTATATCACAATATATTTTGGTATTTATCATGATGATGATAAATTCCGATATAATACAGAGCTTGACACAAAATGAATTGAATATATGGATATTTAATTAAAGGTATTAGGGAGGATCTTTATAAATTCATTTTTTGCAATATTTATTAAAACTACCTTCATTGCCCTGTATAAGGCTTATAAATTGGTGTATTAGAAAATATAATAATAATATTAATAAACTGTGGACTCTGTGGGACTTAAAAAACCTCATCCAATCGTTTTCGTCATGAGTACGTTAACCATTGTTCCACGGACTTGCCAATCATTCCGACTTCCTAGTTTCGGCGATAGTGCACGTTCTTGTGCTTGCGCATGCGTATACACTATGTTTATGTAGTCTGGCATTAGCGCCGCGTTAGCGGCGTTAACATCGTTGCGCGGACAGCCTGACTTCGAAGAGCACAATGGCTGAGGAAAACCGTGAACCGGGCGGTCACAAAAGGAAAACTGTTTTTGAAGTGTACCAGAGGAGGAGGAGAAAAACTGTAGAAGAGCAGAATAAAACCCGTGTAGTTATTGGTTATTTGATTCCTTCAAAGGACGGCGTGTGCTGTAGGAACAGAAAGGGCTTCAGACCGATGCATTGGTTGCCAAGTTTATGCTGGACAGGTACGTTTATCTTATCGTTTGAAAAAAATGCCTTTTTTCTTTATCTGTTGAACCTTTTCAACTGTACAGCAACGTCAGTTTGCTAATGCTACCAATAGCAGGAGTATATATTTTTGCTCACATTTAGGGACTGTGCATGTGACTGGGTCTGTGTGGGGAACTAGGTCAAAGGTCGCACAAACAAACAATGCAGGTCTAGGTTTAGGCGAATCTCTGCTGATGCCGGCTGTAAACAAACGCGTGTTCCAATGCTCGTGCACGTCGCTGTGGAGGAGTTCCTTGGAAAGGAACAGTGAAGGGCGGGGGAGCCTGACGCATGCGCATTATTCAAAAAAGGACAAACAGTCGCTGGTTTCTCTGCAGTCGAAAAAAATCCTCCCTAATATCTTTAACTCTTGTTATTTCTTAATCTGAAATCAATGTAAATACAAAACAATACAATACAATTTTCTTCAGGAAATTTAGCCGTAGTTATGCATATCACACTCTCAAACTGTCTGTCCGTGTCAGAGATAATAGATTCACATAATTCATATGACTTGCTATTTTAGTCTTTGATTTAACAATTGTTCAGTTTTCCTCCTGTGGACCTGACTGACCTAGTCTCTCCAAATTTTAAAATAGGTGCGTGGCAGCCCTTAGGATATTCTCTCTTTAGATTACAACAGGCAGAAATAAAAAACATTTGTAAGTAGAATAATAACCCTTTAGGCGCCAGAGGTTTTTTTTTCCAGACAGTGCTCCACTGATCCCTGGTGTCAAATATGTTTATGAACTCCAGTACATATGAACTCCTAGCTGGGTAAGATAAAACAAGAAAATGGGACTTAGTTTTCCACAAATACGTACCTCCATAACCCCCCAGATGACACAGAATTGTCCCCAGAAATGAGTGATTGTGGCTGGGTAAACAGAACCAGAAATTCGCCTCCAGTTTTCCACAAATATGTACCTCCATAACCCCCCAGATGATATAGAATTGTCCCCAGAAATGAGTGATCTTGGCTGGGTAAACAGAACCAGAAATTGGCTCCCGGTTTTCCACAAATATGTACCTCCATAACCCCCCAGATGATATAGAATTGTCCACAGAAATGAGTGACCTTGGCTGGGTAAACAGAACCACTGGGGTGCACTTAGTGTAAATGACATGTGAGTTGACAACACTAATGCTTAGAATGGCATTGAAAATGCAATTGTACCACTTCCTTGACCGGTGTGTAAATAGGTACGTTTTCATTCTCTGGTCAGATCTATCCACTCTCCCCATGAAACTGTTGTACTGGTCAACACACACTGGTCTATTTATTGTGTGAAAACCACTCTAATTTTTCTTTGTCCTGATTCTTTTCTGAATATAGGCATTCCCATGAATGGTTGATAACATTGTGAGACGTTTAGTGTCATGCCATGCACAAGCCAACAACTTTCCCTTCCTCAGAAACATTGGGTCATCTCCACTTTTCAACTTCAAGGCTTTGGGTCTCAGGCATTTTGGCATTCCTTGCTTTGTGCTTCTCACTGTCCCACACAATCCAGTGTTACTTTCGGCTAATTCACAGGCAATGGCTGGTGATGTGTAATAACTATCCATGTAAACTTCATGTCCCTTGTCTGTGTATGGGGCCATGAGTTCACGGACGACAGAGTGGGTGGCACTGATGCAGCTGGAAGCGCTTTGAGTGCCCATGAAGGTGGAAAAGCGCTATATAAAAATGTGACCATTTACCATGACCATTTACCATTCTTCACTACGCTGACCAGTGTGCATGGACCACTGTAAAACATAGCCTGACCGACTTTCACTCAAAACCTATGCTCTGTAGCCATATTTATCTGGTTTCTTGGGATTATAAAATTTTAGAGCTGATCTTCCTTTGAATGCTATTGACATCTCATCTAATGAACGTTCTCTGAGTGGGCTATAGACTTCTGCAAAGCGAGGTATTATGATTTTTATGATTGGACGCACTTTGAAGAGCTTATCATATCCTGGCTGACCAACTTTCATATACTCACTATTTTTGGCAAAATGCAAGAATGACAAAATCATTTCAAATCTGTTTCTAGACATCACTCTGCCAAAACCAGGGGTGTATGTTGCCCAAAAAGTTGCCCAATAATCCTGAATCTCTGGCTTCTCTACCAGGTCCATAGACAAATGCAAAGACAGGAATGCTTTCATTTCAGGGACTGAAATTCATGGTGTGATTCCATTCACACCATGAATGGAATCTGGACTTTGGCTTGAGCTGTGTTGAGGATAAAACTTGATGAGCATATCTGTTAGTCTCATTTGTAAGGAGGTTCCAAAAATCATCAGTTAGAAAGAGAAATAAAAAATGTATTGGATCAGCACCAGTCAGATCCTTCTCTCCTGTATAGCCAACAGGCTCATCAAACTGCTTTATCCACTCCTGATAAGTTTCTAGGTGTGTCAGTTGATCCCAGCCATCTTCCACATTGCTGTTTTTGCTGGCCCTATTGTTATAGCCTCTCCCCTGCCTTCCTCTTCTACCACACGTGCCTCCTCTCCTACTTCTGTTGCGGAAAGTGTCAGTACAAACTCTTTCATTGCCACTGCCACAGTCACTCTCCCTGCTATCATTGCTTACACTCACTTCAGAAGGTAGATATTCTCCCTCAGAATCAGAGTCAGCAGTAAATAAAAAACTGCTTCATCACACATGCTTTTAGCCATTGCTATAGACTTCTCTTCGCTTCTCTATCAGACGTGGTCTGGAAATGTGCAGCTGAAAAGCTTAAAAGCTTATGGTCAGGCCAGCTAGAAACAGGGTTAACTCCACAGCTGAAGATAGGCTGCTCTAGGAGCTAGAAGCTGGGGGAAGTATGGTGCACTGAGCCTCTGTCCTCTGGTTTCATCTGCTGCTCCTCTCTTATCACTATAATTAATATTATCTAATATTCTATATCTCCAATCAGTTCCTTGCTATTCACAAGTTGTTCCTCTCTTCCGCTCCCCTCTGGGGGAGTGGGGACTGTTTCAGATGCCTGGCTGCCGGCAGATGTCCCAGTGACGATTGGATCTTAGCTGACCCCATCTGTGCTCCTGTCCTGACCTGTGGGCCCTCAACCTCACCTCTAAGGATTTCCCGGATCTACCTCAACCCACTCACCTGTCTGGATGAGGCCCCTGCTGCATCCTGGATTTCCCGGACCTATCTCGCCCCACTCACCTGTCTGGATGAGGCCCTGCTGCATCCTGGATTTCCCGGACCTATCTCGCCCCACTCGCCTGTCTGGATGAGGCCCTGCTGCATCCTGGATTTCCCGGACCTATCTCGCCCCACTCACCTGTCTGGATGAGGCCCCTGCTGCATCCTGGATTTCCCGGACCTATCTCGCACACTCACCTGTCTGGATGAGGCCCCTGCTGCATCCTGGATTTCCCGGACCTATCTCGCCCCACTCACCTGTCTGGATGAGGCCCACCTGCTGCATCCTCTGGACTTCCTCAACCTACCTCACCCCATTCCCTGGATGAATCCTTACAGAGCTGATCTATGGTCCTATAGATGAGCTAATGAACTAACAGTCCTAGACGCATTGCCTGTCCGTCCTGGGAGAGGATCTCTCCTTCGGGTGGGCTCCATAAGGTTTCTTCTTTTTTCCCACAGCTGGGTTTTTTTAGGAATTTTTCCTAACCGAGGAGGGTCTAAGGACAGGAGTGTCCTGGGTCTGTTTAGTGTAGTTATTGTTTGTGTTGTCTGATTGTGTGTTTATGTTTGATCAACTGTTGTGAAGCCCTTTGAGGCGACTTTTGTTGTGATACTGGGCTATACAAATAAATCTGAATTGAATTGAAAACAGCTGTATTTATAGACAGCTGAAGACTGTCATCACCAAGTGTCGCTATTTAGCACCTGTGGTGCCTAAAGGGTTAAATTATATGGAAGAATTGTCAATGTCAAACTAAAAATCGATAATATAAAATGTAGCATATCCCCCTGAATGAAGGTCGACACTTTAACTGGTGATTCTCTGATTTAATGTCTTTAAATCATTAAATCTGCCGTAAGAGCTTGTGCCTCTTCAGAGGGGTAGCTAGCTAATAACATCATGCTTATTGCTCCGTCAAACTTTTTCCCTTTTTACCAAGCTAATAAAAGTACAGCGTAACAGCGCCACCGCAGGAAACACTACTTAAAAATAAAAGTGCACATTGTCAAAACAGGAAGTTAATCGTAACCAGGACAAAACAATACAACATATCAAAATAAGAATCAACAGTGTTCCCAGCAAAGGCAAAATATACTCTGGGTTATTTACATAAAACATATTTAACAATAGAGATTAAGTAAAAAAGGTGTAACTGAACTGGACCTTCTCTGAACACCTGTAGGAACAATATAAACATTTATCTGTCCGACAGATTCTGAATCTGAGATATCACAGTCACAGATGAGAAAATGCCACTCTTTCTTTAGAGTTTGTTTTAGCTGTCTGCCAGTAATTACATGTGTAGATTAAAATTCAAAGAACAATAAAGCTCTTTTTATGTTTTCTAAAGTAACATCTAAGGGTGCTTCGATCGATCGGCTGCGATCTGTGATCGGTCATGGCTAAAAATAGTGATCGGTGATCACTTTGAAATAAGTTTTAATTTAAATTTAATTTTAAAAACTGTTTTTTGTTTCTAATTTTACATATTACTAGGTACTGTGAAGTACAATTACACAAAAAGTACACAGTAAAAGTACTTCATACTCTCAGTGGTAGTAGTACTGGCTGTACTTAATGGGTATAAACAGGTTTCAATTGTGTACTTTTTTGAAATACTTTTTTTTATTCCACTTCAAAATCATAATATTGAGTCTATTTGTATGCATTACTAGGTACTTTGAAGTACAATTACACAAAAAGTACACAGTAAAGTTACTTCATACTCTCCGTGGTAGTAGTCCTGGATGTACTTAATAGGTATAAGCAGGTTTCATTGTGTACTTTTTTGAAATCAGTTTTTTATTCCATTTCAAAATCAGCATTTTTTGTCTATTTGTACGCATTAGTAGGTACTTTGAAGTACAATTACACAAAAAGTACACAATAAAAGTACTTCATACTCTCAGTGTTAGTAGACCAGGATGTACTTAATAGGTATAAGCAGGTTTCATTGTGTACTTTTTTTTTTTTTTTTTTTTTTTTTTATATTCAATCTTAAATACAGTATGATACAGTACATAATGATGAGTTTAATTTTAGTCATTACGAACTTCATGAAAAAAGTACTCCATGGTGTGAATGTAGTATCAGAGGTAATGGTGGTAGAAGTACAGAGCACACTAGTGCAGTCATTTCTTATGGTACGTTCACACCAGATGCGAATCAGGCATCAGGCGCGAGTGATTACCATGTTAAGTCTATGGAGAGCCGCGTTGAGGCGCGAACAAGCGTCCTGCGGTGCGAATGACGCGAATTGAGCATTTGACGCGCGAGTCTCGCGAATAGGCGAAGACTGTGGCTGTGTCCGAACGTCACCCCTAGACCCTAACCCCTCAATCACTATATAGCGGACTATATAGTGGTCTCATTTTGTGAATGATTCGGACACTCGCACACCATTTTTCTCTCGCCGGTGATCATGTGACTCTGACATCTGTGTAAAAAAAGTTCGGCGAAACTACGCTGATAATGTTCTTCTGTGATAAAGCCCGACTACACTCACTTGATGTTTTAGTATTTATAGATAAATATTAGTCATATGTGTGATATTTAACATGAATTATCGCTATAATGAATAAAACGGACTGGATTATTGCAGCTCTGTGCCTTACGTGGGGAGGCTTAATGCTGGGTAAGCTAACGTTAGCAATTTTACACTGCAAGGGTTTATTTAAGAGTTTTTTATTTCTGACTACATCGTGACAGAAGTAAAAAAAAAAAAAAATGGTTTCATTCAGACATGTTGTGTACAGTTTAAAGACCTGTCCTGGTCCCGCTGTTCTCCGAAACTCGCAAAGCATTCTGGTCTATACTGACCGTCTGGTGACCATCGCTGTCCACTACTTTTCAAAATGCATTGTGGGAAATTTTGAGACATTCGGACACCACTACAAAAAATGGCGTGACCACTATATAGTGCACTATATAGGGATTAGGGAGGATGTTCGGACACAGCCTGTATAAATGTTCGCAGAAGTTAAAATTTTTCAACTTCCGCGACCAGACCGTTGGACAAGAATCTGCATTGTTTGCTTCATCTGCCGATTCGCGTCCAATGCTCTGGTCGCGGAAGTTGAAAAGTTGAACATTCGCGGCGCGTTAACCAATCAGGGACCTGCTGTAGAAGTGACATGGTTACGTCGGACGTAACAGGAGGAGATCCCTGCCTTGGAGATCCAGCAAAACAATCATCAAGGCTGTCAGAGTGAACACGGAGCTAAAAGCTACAGCTTACAGCAGCTCTTCTACTTTTATGAAGACAGGAATCAAAAGGATCTATTCCCCAAAACAGCCCTGATAGAAAACACTATAAAAATAAAATAAATATGGCTGTTTAGGCTTTGTGTGACTGTGGTTATAGCTGTTATATGTGATACAAGCCTGTGACAAAGGCTCGCTCTGATATCGTGACAACAAGAACACACAAATAAACACAATTAAATATAAAGAGGGGTTAACTTTACCAAAATAGCCTAATGAGATGTGCTTGTTATATTAGCAGTTACTGCACTCTCCAGAACAACAGAAAATACAGAACCTGTGACTAGACTAGACCCCTAAACCACTAGAGAGAGCTAATGTACAAGAAATAACCCCAGGTGTCTAAACTCTGTCTCTGGGGTTAATTCTGCTGTACAGCAGTAGTGTCCTGGGAAGAGGTCCTCGCAGCCACACGGCGAACAAGCGAACAATTCGCCTCATTTGCGCGAGTGAATTCCCCTATACCCGCGAATTTCACACACGAATGACGCGAGTGAATTCAAAATGGTCACACGTCCAACTAGACGCGAATTTGACGCCAGATTCGCGTCCGGTGTGAACGTACCATTAGGCTTATAGAGAAAAAGATGCGATATAATTCCACCTTATACACTCAACATATTTAGTTAGGTAATAATTAATAAATGGATATTTTGTTAAATTTGTGAAAAAGTTGTGTAAATGTGCTTCTAAACTCTCGCTGTGGTGTCGTGTGTGTCGCTCCCCCTCGGTAGCGGCACGACAACTACCGTAAAGAATGCTATATTAACGCACTCAAAATTTAGGAGTGGCTCACTTGACCACGGAAAAATGAACGCTGGCTGGCTTGACTGCAGTGTAAAATGGGCTGATCAGAAGGGCCCATCGAATTACAACAAACACGCATGGCTCTCACATTTACTGTCCTGCAATTCCAATGTGATTAAACAGCAGTAGTGTTATTCTAGCAGTGTTTTTAAGTTAAGCCCTGGTTATAACTAAAACAAACCTGCCCTGGAGGTGCTGCTTTATGTCCCCGCTTTGTCCCCGCCTGCGTAGCAGTGTGTGTGTGTTTGCAAACGCAAACGCTGAGCTAACCCACTAACATTTACGTTAAAAGCAAGAAAGTTCAGAGTCTGCCTGTGTCTTGTTACGCTGAGAAAACAGTGTGCGTTTTGTGGCTTAAACGGCACCAAATGGCTGCTAATGGAAAGAGAAAGTAAAAAGGCAGCCCATGTATCCGTGTGTCTAGGAAGAGCACCTTTCATCGTTATCTTCTCTGCTCTCTTGTGCAAGTTTTCTTCATTCAGACGTTGTCAAAACTGGCTGCAGGAGCTGTCTGCTCTTAAGTCCACTGTGTTTCAACCTGGTTTGGCTGCACATTACGTGGACGAAGGCGCTGCACCCGCGGACTCGCACTAAAGGCACCAATTAAGAACATCTGATTTTTACATCAGTGTAGCATTCAAACAAAGCCACACAGACACTTGTGGGCACACATTAAAGGCAAATAATGCAACAAAACCTTTTCTAAAACAAAAATAAGTAGAATTTTGTTGTACTTTTACATTTACAAAGACTACAGTATTTTTCAAGTGGAAATAATAATAGCCTGCATACATTACATTATTACATTGAAGACCATGTGATTGGTATTGGCCATCATCGGTCTCGGCCGATCACAGCAAAGGCTGATCGGTGATCGGCCTTAAAAATCCTGATCGGAGCACCCTTAGTAACATCTTATTGAACTGAAGTATAAATCTACAAAATCACTTGAGAAGATGGCATACATTTGTTGAATTTAGCTAGCGATGTATTGCTTTTATTTAAAACTCATATTTGTTACCATCCTCCAAAAACAGATAAAGTATAATATCAGCGCATCTATGAGAAGCAACCTTAAATAAAACAGTAATATTGGTGAGAAAAGACACTGTTGGTCTGTGTGGATGGAGACGCTCAGAGGGAGGGGCCTATAAAACTACCACAGGCAGTGCTGTTGCTAATTACCTTTCCTTTAGCTCACTGCTAAAAACAAGCTACTTTCTGATTCTGAACAACATAACAACGGAGCAAACAGGTCTGAATAAAGAGCTCAGACCTGTTCCTAACCTCTCCTCTCTCCTCCTCGCTCCTCTCTTGTGAATGTGCAGCCCCCTCCGTACTCTCCGTGTCTAGTGTGTTTGTGTGTGTGTGTGAGAGAGCGCGCTGAGAGGCGTCCTGCCGTGAAACATGAAGGCGAAGAAGAGCAGAGATAAACTTTGGAGTCTCTGGGCAGACAAACTATTGCTAAAGTTATTTGACAGCAAACAGTTATTAGTGGGACATACAGGTGCGTCACACAGTCTCAATGCAAAAATGCGTCATCAACTTATCATTCTTAATGGGCAACAACTATGTCTTATCGTGGGAAATTTTTTTTTACCGGTATATTGCAAACGATAAAATATCGTCCATCCCTAATGTAAAGAGACTTTAAAGAGCCCATAATATGCTTTTTTGTGTCTTTTAAATTAATTTTGGACACCTCTAGATCAGCATCTAACGTTTTGTTGGTCAGCAAATGCAATTATTATTGAAAAAACCCTATTTGAAGAAACTCATCATTTGAGAAACGCTCAGATTAGGTCCCGGTCGCTTTAAGAGCCCCTCCCTCCTCATGGCCCAGCTGCTGTCACGCCACCTCAGGCTCACATGTGCTGCTGCAACCACGGTGGGTGTGTGGTTGCTGCGGGGGAGGTGTGAGCTGAACGGCACTGGGCCGTGGTGGTGGTGGGGGGGCAGGTGGATGTTTCTGTCCTTTCAGGAAGTCACTGAATATAAATAGAGGATTACTCAAACATGCGTGAATGAAACAAAAACACAACTCCAGGTATGCAACTCCAGAAAAGCACTCTATAAGACTGATGCATAATTATTATTATTATTATGTTTGCACACCATTGGACCTTGTTTTCATTTACAATTTACACAGTATCCCAACTTTTTCCAAATTTGTGTTGTATATATTGTTTGTCCCAGGCTTCTCTCTTTATAATTTGGTCTTGACACAAAGCCAAAGACAACTACAAATGCTAAATATTTTTCAATAACTGTAACTTCAATGATAAGAACTTCAGAGATGATTGCTCTACCTTCAGCCAGCCTGCTCAGACTCTCCAGCATGCGGATGGTGGTTCGAGCAGCGTTTCGCCTCTGACTCTGTCTCTGAAGCTGGTAGTAGCTGGTCAGGACCCGGTTGGCATCCTGTGAGAGCTGAGGCTGCAGACGTCTAATTAAACAAAAGTAGGCTTTCATCTTGTCTATGGACCACAGGCTGGACGGGACTGCGGGCTGTCCTGAACACACCACACGGAACAATTAGCAAATTATTGATTTGATTCAGCCCATACAAAGTTAATATTTTTACTTTTCTACTCACTTAAATATTATCCTGGGATCAAAGGCCTTCCAACTAAACTAAACACATTGGTTCAGGAAAGTGATGTGACAAGTTTCACTGTGACTTTTTAAACACAACTTTACCAATCGTTATTTAAAATGGCACATATGTTTTAAAAACTGATCTGCCATTTCATGTAATTAAAATAATGCTCAGGCTTCAAATAAGATGAGGAATAAAACATTATTTACCTGGCAACCCACTTTTGGGTCCTGTGCGCTGTTTGTGAAACATTGCTTTAAATTACAAATTTTCCTGTATACTCATTCATATATTTTATATGCATAGATCATGGGTCTCAAACAGTCAATACTTCAAGTGTTGCCACAGCAAATCATCTGCCACTATCCAACCCTGTCCTCTGCATCCTTTAAAGCAGCTTTTACTACAGCAACCACAAGTGGGTCATGAGGTGGTTTATGGTTTCACTTAGAGCTGGGCAATTTAGCCTAAAAACTTACTTAAAATCAAACTGAAGACAACAGAGAAATTGTCCAAAACATGTTTAGCTTTATTGCTTTGATTTCCTCTTGAGGTTAAAGTGCAATCAGACAGAAATAGAAGAGAAGGCCCTGTGATTTTACCGGGGATTTTCTTAAAAGTTGCCCTAAAAGTTGCAATTTTTTTTTGCCTATAATTCTTCTTAAAAATACTAGCTAGAACTGTAAAAACTAACATAATATGTTTTTAAACATATGTGAGGTGGTAATTAAACTAATTAAAAATACCTGTATTTGAAGTGGCCAAGTGTACCTACTTTTTAAAATGATATTGCTGTGTTATTAGGCTGTTTTTTGGGGCTCCTGCAGCTGGTGATTCCTGTTGTGTGCTGTAGAACATCCAGTCATTAAAAACAGAGGAAGTTTGCTGTGCTAGGTTTTCAGGAAGGTTATTAGCCTGCAACATTAACGTTTAAAGAACAATGACCTCAAACTTCATTGTTGTCTAAATACGCTGCCCATTCAACTTTTTAGGTAACTATATCACCATGGCAACGCAGACAGCTTTTCAGAGTGACACCAGACAAAACTAGAAAGCACCGCGTTCGTCTCCTCCTTTAGCTGCTGGTGATCTCCGCACTATAGCTCTGCACCACACCTCCGTCCTCCGCATCGCACCTCCGTCCTCCACGCCGCTTTGTCTGTGGCTCAACCTGACATCTGCCGCGCATTACAGGTGCGCTGCTGCTGAGAGAGTTGCGGAGTTTGGACAAAGTTGCAGGGTTGCGCTGAATTCGCGGGGTTTGCTTGAATTCACTGGGTTTGCTTGATTTTGCGTTAATAGTTGCGATCGCAACATCGCGAAATTCTGTAGGGACTGACTTTGCAGCGGGGCGCTGTTTGTGCGCCATCTGACGCCGCAAACCTGAACCAATTCCACACTACAGAT
Organism: Bostrychus sinensis; assembly: GCA_020698575.1. Classification (NCBI taxonomy): domain Eukaryota; kingdom Metazoa; phylum Chordata; class Actinopteri; order Gobiiformes; family Eleotridae; genus Bostrychus; species Bostrychus sinensis. The sequence goes on from CM036257.1 coordinate 121,767, forward strand.
GACACTATGCCTTTCTTAGGAAGAGGTTCTTCCCTGCTCGCTGCCATGTTGTTTGTGTTCCTCTAGCGTGGAGGGAGGGCTGGCAGGCCTACCCACTATGAACTACGGAAGCCCAGAGCGCCGGTGGTGGACGTTTTTTTTTTTTTTTAAATCAATTTTTATTTTAAACGTAAAAACGTAAAAAGTCAACCTGCCCTACAAATTCGAATTAATCAAAAAAATCGATTTATTGGCCAGCCCTGGTTTCACTTATTTGAATCTAAATAGATGAAGTAAAATATCACATTTTAAAATACATGTATGAGGAAATTAAAATAATTTAGAAAAACAACTTTCTGTAAAAAGTGAACAAAGTTAAATAAAAAAAAAATCTGTACTTCAATTTGAGCGATTGAGATCCAGTGAACTACAGAACAATAAAGCCCTACTCATATCATTGTGTTTCTTCCATGGGGAAAATAAAGATCTTTATACAACCCAAATTTCGGAAATGTTGGGACAGCTGGTTTGTTGGTTTTTAAAAACTGACATGAAAACTAAGAAATTTCAAATCACATGAGCCAATATTTTATCCACAGTAGAACACAGATAACATAACAAATGTTTACACTGAGAAATTTTACACTTTTATGCACAAAATGAGCTCATTTCAAATTTGATGCCTGCTACAGATCTCACAATAGTTGGGACAGGGGCATGTTTACCATGGTGTAGCATCTCCTCTTCTTTTCAAATTTTAGAGCATATGTTGCTCTAAAACCTTTATATACCTTTCAGCATTCATAATTCCTTCCAAAACACACAGTTGCCTATCCCATCAGAGATCCTGGCTTTTGAACCGAATGCTGTCTCTCTCCTCTTTATCCCGGAGGGCTTTCCAAAAAGAATGTCAAATATGGACTGGTCTTACCATAGAACACTGTTCCACTTTGAAACAGTGATTTTAAATGAGCCTTGGCCCAGGACATGACTCTGCTTCTGGACCATGTTCACATATGGCTTCCTTTTTGCATGATAGAGCTTTAGTTGGCCTCTGCAGATGGCACAGCATATTGTGTTTACCCACAGTGGTTTTCTATAAGTATTCCTGGGCCTATTTAGTAATGTCATTGACACAATCATGCCAATGAGTGATGCAGTGTCGTCTGAGGGCCCCAAGACCAGGGGCTCCAATAAAGGTCTTCAGCCTTGTCCCTTACACAGAGATTTTTCCAGTTTCTCTGAATCTTTGGACGATGTTATGCTCTGTAGATGATGAGATTTGCAAAGCCTTAGCAATTTGACGTTGAGGAACACTGTTTTTAAAGTATTTCACAATCTTTTTACTCTTCACTCTTTCACAGATTGGAGAGCTTCTGCCCATCTTTACATCTGAGAGACTCTGCCTCTCTAAGACTTCCTTTTTATAGCTAATCATGTTACCAACCTGAAACCAATTAACTAAGTTGCCAGATGTTCTTCCAGCTGAATTGTTTTAACATTGCTTGCTTTTTCAGCCATTTGTTGCCCCTGTCCTACCTATTCTGAATCCTGTAGCAAGCATCAAATTTGAAATGGGCTCATCTTGTGCATAAAAGTATAAAATATTTCAGTGTATACATTTGTTATGTTATCTATGTTCTATTGTGAATAAAACATTGGCTCATGTGATTTACAAGTCTTTTAGTTTTCATTTTATTCAACATTTCTGGAATTAGGGTTGTATATTTTCTAAGTCAAATTTTGGTTTTCATTAAATGTAAACCAATTAAAATTCTTAAAACGTTCTTAAAATATTCCAAATAAATTCTTAAAATATTCAACTTTGTGTGTACTGAATTTATATCATGTGAGTTGCACTTTGATTTTTCAAGATGCTCTAGTTTTTGATGGAGAACTTTATTAGCAACACAATACTCTATCAAGAGAGGAAGAGCACCTGGCCGGCCTCTGTCCTCCAGAATAAAGGAAGAGATGGTGCGGTCCCACTCAGCATTCCTGCTGTCCAACAGCACCAAGACCAGGTCGAAGCGGCTGAGCAGAGGACTGGCCAGGGCCACGTTCACCGACAGAGACTCGTTGGGGTCGTACTGGCCTTTAGGGTTCGTGGCTGCCAGGATGGTAGTCCGGGTGTTAAGCTTACACACCATACTGGAAGAAGACATTCTTATCACTTATTATATATACATAAAACAGAAAAACTTTGAGTCAACACTGAACCACTCTTTGTGCTAAAGTGTAGAGCAACTTTAGTGCCATATACAGTTGCCACAAAAAGTATGTGAACCCTTTGGAATTACTTGGATTTTTGCATGATTTGGTCATAAAATGTAATCTGATTATCTAAGTCATAATTGACAGTCTGCTTAAACTAATGCTGCAAAATTATATTTTTTCATGCGTTTAGTGAATATTTAAACATTCACAGTGCAGGATGGAAAAAGTATGTGGACCTTCAGCTTTAATAACTGGTTGATTCTCCTTTGGCAGCAATTACCTCAAGATCAGACCTGACAACACTCGGGAGGAATTTTGGGCCATTCTTCTTTACAAAACTGTTTAAGTTCAGCAATATTCTTGGGATATCTGGTGTGACTCGCTCTTCTGAGGTCATGCCAGAGCATCTCAATGGGGTTGAGGTCAGGACTCTGACTGGGCCACTCCAGAAGGTGTAGGTTAGCTGACACCTTAGGCAAGACCCTTTGCGCTATTGCCTACCTCATATATCATGATGAGAGACAAAGAATTACGAGACATACCGGCTCAGACGTCGCCCGGTCAAACAAGGTCTGCGTCAGGTGTTGGGGAACCAGAGCAGCCTGATGAGAAGTGGGCTACTGGAACAAGATGGAAATGGACGAGATGCGAGAACAAGGCTCTGTTGGAATGCTACTACTCCAGTAACCCTAGTCAGAGGGGTTACATGAAGAGAATGTGGGAAATATGGCAACTTCGAAACCCACAATCAACACTCACTGCTAAACAACTAGTAGCTCAGTGTTCCAACATCCACAAGCGCCACCTGCTTTCACAACTTGAGACTGACGAAATACAACACATATGCTACGGCAAGGGGGAGCCAGGACACAAGGTCAGAGGGGAGTTAACACCAACTCCCCATCCAGAGTTTGGGTACGAAGCCCCAATAAGCACCATCACGCTGAGCGAGGCAGCAACTGACCTGAGAGATAAGATCATGGCTAAAATGCAGACCAGGCAACCCCGACACCAGTTACACAGGCTGAGTGAAGTACCTTCAGAAAGTCTCCTGGAAGATGTGAATGCAGCTTTGGGAACAATACCTACAATGACCATCACTGAAACCAATGAGCTGATATACACTTCAGCAGCAGTGATCCTTGAGGAGCTTGGCTATCAACCAAAGAGCAACCATAAAGATCCATATCCACCATGGAAAAGAAGGATAGAGGCTAAAATCAAGGTAACTCGGAGAGAAGTGAGCCAACTGTCAGAGCTCCAGAAAGGTGCAATGAAACAACAAGCACCCAAGAGGTACAGCAAGATGTCCATACCTGAAGCATTGGAAACTGCCAAGCAAAGACTCCAAGCCTTGGCCACCCGACTAAAGAGGTACACGAGAGAAATCGAAGCAAGGCGAATAAACCGGCTGTTCTCAACTCAACCAGCTAAAGTGTACTCTCAGTGGCAAGGTAATAACAACAGAGCAGACCCACCAAGGCTGGAGACTGAACAATACTGGAAAGGCATATGGGAGAAGGAGGCATCACACAACAGCAGTGCACAGTGGCTGGAGGATCTAAGAGCAGACCACAGCAACCTCCCTGAACAAGAACCAGTAACCATCACAGTGGCAGACTTCCAACAAAGAGTCTCAGGTATGAAAAACTGGACAGCACCAGGGCCTGACATGATCCACACCTACTGGCTGAAAAAGCTAACTTCACTCCATGAGCGCCTGGCAGCACAAATGAACCAGCTGCTAAAGGATGGGACCCACCCTGAATGGCTAACTGAAGGCTGGACAATCCTGATCCAGAAGGATCCCCTGAAGGGAACAGCCCCATCCAACTATCGACCAATAACCTGTCTCCCCACCACATGGAAGCTCATGTCAGGCATCATAGCAACTAAGATAAGTGGGCACATGAATCAATACATGAGCACAGCACAGAAGGGCATCGGTAAAAACATCAGAGGAGCTAAACACCAGCTGCTCGTAGATAGAACAGTGGCTCAGGATTGCAAAGCCAGACACACTAATCTGTGCACTGCCTGGATTGATTACAAGAAAGCCTATGACTCAATGCCACACACATGGATCATGGAATGCTTGGAGATGTATAACATCAACAGGACTCTAAGAGCCTTCATTGCAAACTCAATGAGGCAGTGGAAGACCACCCTTGAGGCCAACTGCAAGCCATTTGCACAAGTGTCCATCAAATGTGGGATATACCAAGGAGATGCTCTGTCCCCGCTGCTGTTCTGCATAGGTCTGAACCCCCTCAGCCAGATAATCACCAAGACTGACTATGGGTACCGACTCAGGAACGGGGCTACCATCAGTCACCTCCTCTACATGGATGATATCAAGCTGTACGCCAAGAGCGAGAGAGACATTGACTCACTGATCCACACAACCAGTATCTACAGCAATGACATCAGAATGTCATTCGGACTTGAGAAGTGTGGGCGGATGGTGACAAAGAGAGGGAAGGTAGTCCATACAGTAGGGGTCCCACTCCCAGATGGCAGAATAGCAGACATTGAGGACAGCTACAAGTACCTTGGAATCCAACAAGCAAATGGCAACCTGGACCAGGCCACAAGAAAAGCAGCCACAGCCAAATACCTCCAACGAGTAAGGCAAGTCCTAAGGAGTCAGCTCAATGGCAAGAACAAAGTCTGGGCAATCAACAGCTATGCCCTGCCGGTCATCAGATACCCTGCGGGAATAATAAGCTGGCCAAAGGAAGAGATTCAGACCACAGATGTGAAAACACGAAAGCTCCTTACCATGCATGGAGGGTTCCATCCCAAATCCAGTACCCTGAGACTGTACACTAAGCGCAAGGAAGGAGGCAGAGGACTAGTGAGTGTCAGAACCACTGTCCAGGATGAAACATCCAAGATCCTTGACTACATCAGGAAGATGGCCTCAACAGATGAAGTTCTCAGTGAATGTCTCAGGCAGTGGAAAACAGAGGACGAGGTGCTGGAGGAACCATCATGGGAGGAAAAGCCCCTACATGGGATGTACCATCGACAGATAACTGAAGTGGCTGACATCGAGAAATCCTACCAATGGCTAGAAAGTGCTGGACTGAAGGACAGCACAGAGGCACTGATCATGGCTGCACAGGAGCAGGCCTTGAGCACCAGCGCAATAGAGGCCAAGATCTACCATACAAGACAAGACCCCAGGTGCAGACTGTGCAAAGAGGCCCCTGAGACAATCCAGCATATAACTGCAGGCTGTAAGATGCTGGCAGGGAAAGCATACATGGAGCGTCATAACCAAGTGGCTGGTATAGTGTACAGGAAAATCTGTGCAGAGTACAGTCTGGAAGTCCCGAGGTCAAGATGGGAAACACCTCCAAAGGTGATAGAGAACGACCGAGCTAAGATCCTGTGGGACTTCCAGATCCAGACAGACAAAATGGTTGTGGCGAACCAACCGGACATTGTGGTGATGGACAAACAGCAGAGGAAAGCGTTGTGGTTGACATCGCAATACCAAGCAATTGTAACATCAGGAAAAAGGAACACGAGAAACTGGAGAAGTACCAAGGCCTCAAAGAAGAACTTGAGAAGGCCTGGAAAGTGAAGGCAACAGTGGTGCCCGTGGTCATCGGAGCACTCGGGGCAGTAACCCCCAAACTGGAAGAGTGGCTACAGCAGATCCCAGGAAAAACATCAGACATCTCAGTCCAGAAGAGCGCAGTCCTAGGAACAGCAAAGATACTGTGCAGAACCCTCAAGCTCCCAGGCCTCTGGTAGAGGACCCGAGCTTGGATGGATGAAACCGCCCGCGGTATATATATATAGTCCTGCTCACAATTATTGGCACCCATGATGTTTATGTACATATTGTGGAATATCTACTGAAGGAAATTTATCAAGTGAAACAACATTTTACTACAGATAAGCTTGTGTTTGATACAAAACAGCAAATGATAAAGAACATTTAAAAGATAAACATTAAAACATAGAACAACATAATGCTTGCCGTGTCAATGGTACTGGCACCCTTTGCTGGAAACCCAATTTGGCTCACCAGTTGCATATCACAACTGAGGATCACCTGTGATGAATTGCCTCCACCCATGTGACATGAATTAGCCAATGAATGGTCATTTTGGTGTTTTAAAAAGCCACCTGTTATTCCCTCTTCATGTGTGACAATGGTAAAGACAAAGGAGCTGTCTGAGGACACCAGAAATGCTATTATTTGCAAGCACAAGACCTCCAAAGGGTATAAGGCCATCTCCAAAGACCTTGGTACCCCTGTTTCAATGGTGCGTAATGTTATTAAGAAGTTTTCCAGGCATGGAACTGTCAAGAACCTCCCTGGACGTGGGGGGAAGAGAAAAATTGATGACAGAAGTCTCCGAAGGTTGGTGCGAATGGTGGAAAAAACACCACGTCAAACATCTAAAGACCTGAAGGACAACCTGGAGCAGTCTGGTGTAATTATTTCAACAAGTACCATATGCTGCACACTAAACAAAGCGGGGCTTTATGGGTGGAGGCCAAGGAAGACACCATTGCTGAAGAAAAGACATAAAAAGGAACAATTGATCTTTGCAAAAGAGAACCTGGACAAACCTCAAGCCTTCTGGGACAATGTTTTATGGACAGATGAAACAAAAGTGGAGCTTTTTAGTAATACACACAAACTGTATGTTTACAGACGGCGCAATGAAGCCTTTAAGGAAAAGAACACCATACCAACAGTTAAGCATAGTGGAGGATCCATAATGCTTTGGGGCTGCTTTGCTGCATCTGGTACTGGAGGCCTTGACCGTATCACAGGCATCATGAAATCAGAAGATTATCAAGCAATTCTAGAGCGAAATGTCTTGCCCAGTGTGAGTAAACTTGGTTTGAGGCAAAGATCATGGGTCCTCCAGCAAGATAAAGACCTAAAGCACACCTCCAAAAGCAAGCTGGAATGGTTGAAAGGAAAAAAATTGACTGTTTTAAAATGGCCAGCAATGAGTCCTGATCTCAATCTAATTGAAAATCTTTGGGGGGAGCTGAAATCTGCCATTGGAGAAAGGAACCCTGCAAATGTTCAAGAGCTTGAGCAAATTGCAAAGGAAGTGTGGGAGAAAATACCACCCGAGAAGTGCAAGAAGCTTATAGATGGATATAAGAAACATTTGGAGGCTGTCATCGCTGCCAAAGGGTGTGCAACCAAATATTAAGGAGGGGTGCCAATATTAGTGCACATGCTGGTTTTCTGTTTTTTCCTTTGGAATTACAATATCTACGTTGAAATAACAATTGTCTTTGTTAAATTACTTTGAACCTCCAATTAAAAATCCTGCTGATATAAATTTAGTACATTTCTTTCCACTTATTTCTGAAGCCATTCACTCAGTTATGCAAACCATGAAGGGGTGCCAATAATGGTGAGCAGGAATAGATATAGATATATATAGAAAGAGCATTAGTTTAAGCAGATTGTTTTTGTCGTTGTGACTTAGATGAAGATCAGATTATATTTTATGACCAAATCATGCAAAAATCTAAGTAATTCCAAAGGGTTCAGATACTTTTTGTGGCAACTGTATTGTTAGTTCAGTATATGTCTTACTGCTACAGTTTTACATTTTGAAACTCAGGCACTAAATAAATAAAGATTCATCAGGCCACAGGTCACAGGCCGATGCACTGCCTGCACAAATTCATAGAGGGTTCCCTCATAATGCAATAAAATTAAATATATGGGCCACCTTCACTTAGACCAGGGGTTCCCAAAATGGGGGTCAGGACCCTCCTGAGGTTTAGACTTCATTCTTAATTGCCACAGGTAGTACTTTGTGGTGATATGTGGTTGTATATCTTGCATAATATAACTTTTTAAACAGCAGTCATTATGTTCATAGACGCAACATCCTGCACCTTTTCTCCTATGAGAGTGATCTTTGCTGTGCAGATGTTGCCTACTGGACCTGTAGTCAGAATTGAATGTGGAGAGATGCCTGAGGGACCAGGACCAGACAGAAGAAACTTTCTCTTATTGTGAAATATAGTAGGGGGCATGGTAGCAGAGTGGTTTCTTGCCTCCCCAGGAAGAAGGTTGTGAGGTCAAGCCTCAGGTCAGCCATCACACAACCTCCTGCCTATACTCCCCATGTTACTGTGGGTTTTCTCTGCATTCTTGTTCTTCCTCCCACCGTCCACCGTCGAACTGGTGGCTCTAAATTGGCCCTAGCGAATGAATGTGAGGGTGAATGGTTGTCTGCTTATGTGCCAGCCCTGTGACTAACTGGGCAGTGTCCAGGGTGTACCCCGCCTAAGGCTCATAGCTGCTGGGATAAGCTCCAGCACCTGCGACCCCTAAAAGGAATAACCAGAAGAAGATGAATGAATGAAGTACAGCACGTCACATAAAATGAGTGGTTCATATTTCTTCAGTACGTGGCCCTCAATGAAAAAAGTTTGACCACCACTGACCAAGATAAACTTTTCCTAGACCAGGCTAGTTTTCCAAAAATACCAAATGTGCCACACATCCTAATTTTGTCTATCTCTTGCCACATGTGAACAGTGTAAGTCAGTCTGCAGCATCCTGGCAAATGCAGACAGGAAAATGACAGGTTGAACTTGAAGATGACAGTTCCACCTCTGCCTCAAACATTAGACAGAGCCACAGAGTGCCATACCCGGCTTTAGCCACACTGATGGACTGCTGCTCCATAGCCTCATGTATGCTGATGCGGTCATGTTCCTTGATGCTGTTAAATTCATCAATGCAGCACAAGCCACCATCAGACAAGACTAAAGCTCCTGCCTCCAGATGCCATTCACCTCCATCCTTTACAGCCGCTACGGTCAGACCTACAAGAACATTAGGTAATCAATACTCAGAGTATATTAAACCGATATAAACTAGCATCTTTAAGAAGGCTTACCTGCGCTTGTTGAGCCAATCCCAGCTGTGAGAACTGAGCGAGGCATGATTTTTGCTGCATACTTGAGGAACTGAGACTTTCCTGTCCCAGGGTCGCCAACCAAAAGCATGTGACACTCACCTATAGCAGAGCAAACCAAGTTCATGAAGGATGGGTCAACAGATTTTCCTAGAGGAAGAATAACGTCTACCTTAAAATAAAACTATAACTATAAGCATTTTGCCAAGGCATTAAACATTACACCCTGGAACTAGACACTGAACTGGATCTACAATACACAAAAAATATTAAAATATATACACTGAACAAAAATATAAACGCAACACTTTTGCTTTTGCTCCCATTTTTCATGAGATGAACTCAAAGATCTGAAACTTTTTCTACATACACAAAATAACCATATCTCTCAAATATTGTTCACAAATCTGTCAAATCTGTGATAGTGAGCACTTCTCCTTTGCCGAGATAATCCATCCCTCCTCACAGGTGTGCCATATCCAGATGCTGATGAGACAGCATGATTATTGCACAGGTGTGCCTCAGACTGGCCACAATAAAAGGCCACTCTGAAATGTGCAGTTTAATCACACAGCACAATGCCACAGATGTCGCAAGTGTTTAGGGAGCGTGCAATTGGTATGCTGACGGCAGGAATGTCCACCAGAGCTGTTGCTCGTGAATTGAATGTTCATTTCTCTACCATAAGCCGTCTCCAAAGGCGTTTCAGAGAATTTGGCAGTACATCCAACCAGCCTCACAACCGCAGACGACGTGTAACCACACCAGCCCAGGACCTCCACATCCAGCATGTTCACCTCCAAGATCGCCTGAGACCAGCCACTCGGACAGCTGCTGAAACAATCGGTTTGCATAACCAAAGAATTTCTGCACAAACTGTCAGAAACCGTCGCAGGGAAGCTCATCTGCATGCTCGTCATCCTTATCGGGGTCTCGACCTGACTCCAGGTCATCGTCGTAACCGACTTGAGTGGGCAAATTCTCACATGCGATGGTGCCTGGCACGTTGGAGAGGTGTTCTCTTCATCGATGAATCCCGGTTTACACTTTTCAGGGCAGATGGCAGACAGCGTGTGTGGCGTCGTGTGGGTGAGCGGTTTTCTGATGCCACTGTTGTGGATCGAGTGGCCCATGGTGGGGGCGGGGTTATGGTATGGGCGTATGTTATGGACGAAGAACACAGATGCATTTTATTGATGGCATTTTGAATGCACAGAGATATCGTGACGAGATCCTGAGGCCCATTGTTGTGCCATACATCCAACAACATCACCTCATGTTGCAGCATGATAATGCACGACCCCATGTTGCAAGGATCTGTACACAATTCTTGGAAGCTGAAAACATCCCAGTTCTTGCATGGCCAGCATACTCACCAGACATGTCACCCATTGAGCATGTTTGGGATGCTCTGGATCGGCGTATACGACAGTGTGTTCCAGGTCCTACCAATATTCAGCAACTTCGCACAGCCATTGAAGAGGAGTGGACCAACATTCCACAGGCCACAATCAACAACCTGATCAACTCTATGCGAAGGAGATGTGTTGCACTGCATGAGGCCAATGGTGGTCACACCAGATACTGACTGGAGTCCCCAGACCTCCCAGTAAACCCCCCCAGTAAAACAAAACTGTATGTTTCAGAGTGGCCTTTTATTGTGGCCAGTCTGAGGCACACCTGTGCAATAATCATGCTTTCTCATCAGCATCTGGATATGGCACACCTGTGAGGAGGGATGGATTATCTCGGCAAAGGAGAAGTGCTCACTATCACAGATTTGACAGATTTGTGAACAATATTTGAGAGATATGGTTATTTTGTGTATGTAGAAAAAGTTTCAGATCTTTGAGTTCATCTCATGAAAAATGGGAGCAAAAGCAAAAGTGTTGCGTTTATATTTTTGTTCAGTGTATCAGGGATGCACATTTTTCACATTTTCTAAACCCGTTAGTTTACATCAACAAACAAAAATCAATAAACAGTTAACCAGCTGCATGATGTCACCTGACTTTGAGGTTTTATATACTGTAAATTGTTGTACATAAACAGTTTATTAGGTGACATTCATCAAGTGTCATTTTTTCAATATAAAAACATTTTTGTAAACCGCTGCTTTACTTTGTTTATTATTATACATTTTTTATACTTATATAGGGGTTACTTTATAGTTTATGCATTTACACTACTATATCTCATTTATCCCATACCGTGTCATCTTTTTGCCGTCTGTCCCCGTTCTGCAATGCTAAGTTATTTTTACAACAGAGTGGTTTGAACACAGCTAACCATGGCTAAAATAGCTCAATATGGACATGTTATACCTCATTTTAAAGCTTAGATTCTCCTCTATTCAATCGCTAAAATAATTTTAAAGACAGACTGAGCATCTGCACATAACCAGCAGAGATTCGCCAAGACATACAGCAGCTAACACAATTAGCAACAGTACTTCTTATGCTTTATCAGACAACAACTGCTTCACACTCCGCGCTTATATCATTTTCGGGACAACTAGGACAACAAAAGTACAACTGCTTAAGTTTCAGGACTCACGTATGATTTGGGATATCTGGTTGAGCAGAATGTAGATTCAGCTTTGCTTTTATCTCCATACAGTTCACTTTGAAATCCTTCCACTCGGATCTCACTGCTCAGCTGAGAGGGGAATGTCACTTGACAGCGCTGTAAGGTGGTATCGGTTGTTGGTATCGGCCCACTTTTATGAATACGAGTACGAGTACGAGTACTTGGACATGGTATCGTTATCGGTGCATCCCTAGTTTGTATTACTATTGCATGCATGAGCTTTAGTTTAGTCACATAGTTTCAATGTTACATAGTAATACTTAGTTTAGAAAATTAATTAGTTATGACTTCACGCATTATATGAGAAACCCACAAATGTTTTATCATTTTATATAATCGAACGTGAATTCTTAATTATATCTTGCAACATGCATAGGTCTAATTAAATAACACTTCGAAACGTTATATTTTCTCTGTGCGCCTTTTTCAGTTTCACAGTAGGTTGTATACCTCTTTCATAATAAAGGATAACACAGATCAACTCTATGAGAAATTTAGTGTTATCTCTCTTAGCCTAAGTAATGACCAACCTTAGGTCCTTGTTTAATTAAAACCCATAAAGGAGTTAGACCTCCATACTACCTTAGGCCTCATGGTTCCCAACCTAGTTTAATGATGCCAACTCTGTTGTCATAACCACTGTTTGTTAATTCTGATTCCTGATTTGTTAATCCTGATTAAGCTGATTCCTGGATTCCTGGAGATTGGCCTGAAGTCCTTTCCCTGAGCCCTTCAAGCCAACAGGGGGGATATGTAGGAGTATTTGACCACTGCTGAAATTCTAAAAAAAATGGACATTCCTTTAGGAGACGAGAAGTCTGCTTTTATCCCACCAAGGACGCGAAACAAAGACCCATCTGTCCTATACGAACTACAGACCAATAAATATGCCAGAAGAGGTCTCCTCTCTTCTCTGATAAGAACCAGAGACCTGGCACAAACGGCACCACAGATGGAACCAGACAATTAACCTACGCCTTTGTCCATCCCAACAAAGTTATGCGTATCAAAAGATTTTATCACTCATCTGTTCAAGAGACGGATTTCATGCATTAACATGTTACTTTACAGGAAAATGTCATAGCTATGTTCTGTGCAAACTGTTGAAATCATCATGTTCATTATTGGTTGGATATATGCTTATTCAGTATCATTATTCACCAGTATGTTTATGTTGCTACAAATGTAACATGTTTTTAAAGGTACGTAAATTGAAGTGGAGTAAGACACATTTCTTTTTATGACATTTACTTTGTATCTAGCAGAGGTAATTCGAATCCTCTCCACTATCAGTTCAGGGGGACCGTACCAGAGACACCCCCTTTTTTCAGTCTTATCTTGGGGTGCGGTCCACATTCCTGAGTTTAGTCTTGTCTTGGTCTTGGTCTAGTCTTTGTCTTGTCTTGTCTCCGTCTCTCCTTCGTCTTTTAAGTCTAAATTTTCCTTTCTTCTCGTCATTTTTGTTGCGTTAAGTTTACGTTGCCGGTGATAACATCTTTTCACGATAAGTCGCCCAAACTTTTGTTCAAGTATCATTTTCGTAGTTTATTTTGAAAAGCCTCGTGCCGTGCAACATCCGCCATCTTTAACAATCGCTGCCTTGACCAAAGAGGCTATTTTAAGAAGTTATACTTCTAAAGTTTTGAATCGCTGTGAAAGGATTTTTATTGAATTTTTCATTTGGCATTAAAAGGGACATTTGCCATACTCTGAGACTTTGACGCTGCCTTACGCTGACAACAACTAAACTCTCCCTGAGCGGCATCACGCTCACTGTTAACGGACACCTGGCGACTGGCTGTTGAGCTTGGAGGACACACCACGAACTGCTGTTTGGAGCCGGGAACACCAGCCCTGCTACACCCCGCGGATAAAGGAAGGACCAACATCCGAGCCCCTGGCTGAAACCGGAGGCTGGCTGTCGTCACCGCCCTTCCCCTCCTGCTCCGAAATACAGTAGACGAGTGTTGTGTATGTGACAGAGTTGACGTTAAAAGTCTCAGAGTCGCATTCCACCTCTTTTCCCTAAATCTTCAATAATTTAATAAGTCATATTACAACTTGCTCCACTGCAATTTATCATTAATTAATCAGTAATTCTGCATAATGGTTCTGTTCAAAATTACATTCCCTTCAATATTTACCTGTACCTTAGTACACTATTCTGCCTTATTGTGTAAATAAACGTTATACTTAATCTAAATTAAGTTGAGTTTGGTGATCTTTATCACTGAGTCAATCCTGGTCAATCCTTCCCTCTTAAGACATTAGTTTAGGTGTTTTAATCTGCACGTTAGCGCAAGGCAATGTGGAATTATTACTCTTAATCTTTGTCTTAGTTCAGTATATATATTTTTATACACTGAACAAAAATATAAACGCAACACTTTTGCTTTTGCTCCCATTTTTCATGAGATGAACTCAAAGATCTGAAACTTTTTCTACATACACAAAATAACCATATCTCTCAAATATTGTTCACAAATCTGTCAAATCTGTGATAGTGAGCACTTCTCCTTTGCCGAGATAATCCATCCCTCCTCACAGGTGTGCCATATCCAGATGCTGATGAGACAGCATGATTATTGCACAGGTGTGCCTCAGACTGGCCACAATAAAAGGCCACTCTGAAATGTGCAGTTTAATGTATGCTACACTCTAATGGGAGAGAAACAATTTAGTTTTTTGGCCAGTCACGAAATTTGGCACAAAAATACTTTAGGTCACTCCAATCATAAAAGTCAAGGAGACCCATGTCATATTTTGTACGGTGTTGCCATGGCAGCGAGCAACATCCCCCATTTTATGCCAATGGGATTTAAAGCAAAGCCACTATAGGGATAAAAAGAAATCTGTTTATTGGACATTTATGAAACTTAGCACATAATTACTTTAGGTCATTCTAATCAAAAAAGCTATGGACACCCAATGCTGTATTCCTTACAGTTTTCCAGATATAATGCCTAGAAGTCCCCATTCATTCCAATGGGCATTCTACTCAATGTAAACTTATAGGCACTCAGTGTTTAGAGGAAACAGCTTTTACTTTTAAGCAGCACAGTGATTTTCAGTACAATGATTGTTCACATTGAAGCAAACCTAAAATCTGATTATAGCTCCGCCCTCCAACAAACAGGAAGTCGGCCATATTGGTTTGAATTCTCTGAGCCTCATGCACCACACCTCATATTTTAATGAACTAGTCCTAGGTCTTTGTACTAAATGAGCTCAAATTGGGTCAGCTTCATCTACAGACATGGGGCACCTAAAACTATCCAATTTTTTGGAAATTCTTTACGGTTTTGCTGTAGTGCTGTGGCAAAAAACACGTTATTTTGATGTAATTTGGACAACACCTCACGTGCACATGTATGGCACTATTTAGCTCAAATTTGAATCACTTCACCCCTCCCCCGGCCTAAACAGATTAGACTTATTAGTGCAGCAGTGAACACCATAGCGCCACCTACAGACTGCATGAAATATTACACTTTTTATGACACACTCAAAATTTGGCACAAACATTATATACATAACACCATTTAAAAAAGTCAATTGGAGCCACATCCTATTTTGTACGGTTTGGCCGTGGCGCTGCTTAATTGCTCGCCAATGACATAAAAATCCTTATAAACGGCATATGCTCTGTCTGATTGAGCTCAAATTTGAATCACTTATTCACTGGAGAGCCCTGGATACATAAACATCAAAACTGGGATGATGTTCGCAATAGCGCCCCCTACAGAAACAAACTATTTTTTGTATGGAGAGAAAAACATTTAGTTTTTCAGAAAAAGATGAAACTTGGCAGAAAAATCCTTTATGTTTCCCTTGATCATAAAAGTCAATGACAACCATGTCATATTTTGTACGGTGTTGCCATGGCGATGGTCAACACCTCCCATTCTATTCCAATGGGATTCAAAGAAAAATCTCTAATGGGAGAGAAACAATTTAGTTTATTGGGCAGTCAAGAAATTTGGCACAACAATACTTTAGGTCACTCCAATCATAAAAGTCAGTGAGACCCATGTCATATTTTGTACGGTGTTGCCATGGCAGCGAGCAACATCCCCCATTCTATGCCAATGGGATTTAAAGCAAAGCCACTATAGGGATAAAAAGAAATCTGTTTATTGGACATTTATGAAGCATGGCACATAAATACTTTAGGTCATTCTAATCAAAAAAGCTATGGACACCCAATGCTGTATTCCTTACAGTTTTCCAGATATAATGCGTAGAAGTCCCCATTATATTCCAATGGGCATTCTACTCAATGTAAACCTATGGGCACTCAGTGTTTAGGGGGAACAGCTTTTACTTTTAAGCAGCTCAGTGATTTTCAGTACAATGATCGTTCACATTGAGGTAAAACTAAAATCTGATTATAGCTCCGCCTGCAACAAACAGGAAGTCATCATACATCCAGATGTGCATGGCCCTTGTGATTACATGGCTGGCTCAACTGTCAGGTCGGCTCAATCGTGAGGTCGGCTCAATCGTGAGGTCGGCTCGATTGCACGGTTGGCGCGGCTGCGTGCCCGGCACGGCTGCAATTGTCACAATGGCATGGCAGGCTCACTTGTGAGGCCGGCTCAATCGCATGGCCGGCACGGTTGCGTGCTCGATGTGGTTGCATGCCCGACGCGGCTGCCATGGGGCGAGGGCCGCTTATTGCCGCTTGCGGCTATATTTATTTTTATTCTTTGCACGGAATCGCAAATTTGACCCCCTGAACATAGCTGAAAACTCATGAAACTTGGCACAGTGATCAAGTCCGGTGAAAAATTGATGAAAATAGCCAAACTGAACATGCACAAAATAAAATGGCTCGACAGCGCCCCCATGAATTTGACCCCTATGGGATTGGAGACACCCTTACTTTGGCAGAGAGCAATGAAATTTGGTACAATGATGGGTCACATCGAGGCAAACCTAAAACTGTATTATAGCTCCACCCTCCAACAAACAGGAAGTCGGCCATATTGGTTTGAGTTCTCGGAGCCTCATGCACCACACCTCATATTTTAACGAACTAGTCCTAGGTCTTTGGATCAACTGAGCTCAAATTGGGTCAGCTTCATCTAGAGACATGGGGCACCTAAAACTATCCAATTTTTTGGAAAATTCTATATGGTTTTGCCGTAGTGCTATGGCAAAAAACATGTTATTTTGATGTAATTTTGACAACACCTTACGTGCACATGCATGGCACAATTTAGCTCAAATTTGAATCACTTTACCCCTCCCCCGGCCTAAACAGATTAGACTCATTAGTGCAGCAGTGAACACCATGAGTTAGAGAGAAAAACATTTAGTTTTTCAGAAAAAAATGAAACTTGGCAGAAAAATCCTTTACATTCCCTTGATCATAAAAGTCAATGACAACCATGTCATATTTTGTACGGTGTTGCCATGGCAATGGTCAACACCTCCCATTCTATTCCAATGGGATTCAAAGAAAATTCTCTAATGGGAGAGAAACAATTTAGTTAATTGGACAGTCACAAAATTTGGCACAACAATACTTTAGGTCACTCCAATCATAAAAGTCAATGAGACCCATGTCATACTTTGTACAGTGTTGCCATGGCAGCGAGCAACATCCCCCATTCTATGCCAATGGGATTTAAAGCAAAACCACTATAGGGATAAAAAGAAATCTGTTTATTGGACACTTATGAAACTTAGCACATAATTACTTTAGGTCATTCTAATCAAAAACGCTATGGACACCCAATGCTGTATTCCTTACGGTGTTGCAGATATAATGCCTAGAAGTCCCCATTATATTCCAATGGGCATTGTACTCAATGTAAACCTATAGGCTCACAGTGTTTAGGAGGAACAGCTTTTACTTTTAAGCAGCTCAGTGATTTTCAGTACAATGATTGTTCACATTGTAGTAAACCTAAAATCTGATTATAGCTCCACCCTCCAACAAACAGGAAGTCATTATACAGCCAGATGTGCATGGCCCTTGTGATTACATGGCTGGCTCAGCTGTCAGGTCGGCTTAATCATGAGTTTGGCTCGATTGCACGGTTGGCGCGGCTGCGTGCCCGGCACGGCTGCAATTGTTACAATGGCATGGCTGGCATGGCTGGCTCACTTGTGAGGCTGGCTCAATCGCGTGGCCGGCACGGTTTTTTAATATAAGCGCCATACAGAACATCATAAAAGTGGCGCGAGATACATTGCAAATACATTGCGCTAATGGGACTCGGCCTAACGTAAAGTTTGGCATCAAAAATTCAAATGGTACCCAAGTCGTATTTGATTCAGTGTTGCTACGGCGATGGTCGAATTCTGCCATTTTATTCCAATGGAAATTCCTTTCAGTGCAGTTCTATGGAGTATTAGGACGCTTTTGGCAGTTTGTTTTTTTTAATCAAAAGGCACCGACTAAAAATTTGGCATAATGGTTTCTCCTCTGCCCCAGCTCCGGTTGTGTCTGGCGAGGGCCTAGCAATGCCACTTGCGGCTTTAATTATAGAATTGAGTCTCATTAAGAAAACTCTTAAGACTCTCTTAGAGTCTCTTTACGTTTTAATATCCAAATGTAATGTCAAGTAAACCCCAGCATGATCTGAAATGTCTCTGACTCCTATGTCACAGCCAATAACCTTGTGTCTGTCTAAGTTGAGCATAAAAAAGTAATCCAGCCTAGAAAACACTGAATGAGAGTGGGAAAAGAAAGTGAAGTTTTTTTCACCTGGATGAAAATCTCTCCATATGTCTATCATGCCTAGTTCTTTGAGCAGTTTTTTTTTTAACATGCATTGCTTCAGGTAACATCTTTTTTGCTCCAGTTGAGGATTCTAATAATGGGTGAAGATGAATATTCCAGTCGCCCCCACATATCAACACCCCAGGCGTCTCTGTACATATTAAATAAAAAATATTTTTAATCAGTTGACTGCCACTTCCTAGCGGTCTCTAGACATTTGCAACGTAACATCTTCATGGTCAATAAAACCTTTCACCAAAACATATCACTTATTTGTGAGGAGAATTGGAAATTCACATTATTGGAAATAAGAATTGCTACTCCTCTTGCATTACCTTTTTTGAAGGAGGAGTAATATGAGTGTTTAAATCCGATTTTCTTAAAATTTTCATGCTCAGTATTTGAAAGATTTGGCTCTTGCCAAAATATTACATCCTGTTTTTCACGTTTCATTTTAGCTATGACTTTACTCCGTTTTATAGGGTTATGCAAACCATTGAGATTGAGGGTGATAAATTTATATTTCTGTCTAGTCATTTCCTCTTTCAAAGAAACATGAAGTATTACCAAGATTTACAAAGTCCAGATGGCCACAAACAACATAAAGTGTCTGTTTATACAATGCGGAATAACAACAAGTGGGAACATAGCACAACAAAAGTGACGTCCATTTACGAAGTGCAATACTCACTTCTACATTGAGAGGGGAGTCCCATGAACCCAAGGGAGCCCCTCAGAATGCAGGCCAGGATCTCTGAGTTAATATAACCAGAGTGGCGTGCACGTAGGAAAGAACAAGCGAGAGTTTCCCAGCTAATGGGTCATGATTACTAACATAGATGAAGAAAGTTTCTGTGAATCACAAAGTCTCACCGCTGATCGTGAAGAGGAAATCCTCAGGTAGTACTCTCGTTGCGTCCGAATTCCTTGAGTCTTACCTGAATGTGTTTTACTCTAATCGTGCACCTGCAGGTTCCCACAGCGGTTGCGTCGTCCTTGTCCCGGTCAGTTTTGAGGCAGGGGTTGGGCTTCCTGCGTCGTTGGCAGCCTCCTGCGCATCCTTGTAGATTACCGGGCCAGTGTGGAGATAGACTCAAAGGCGCGCTGGGTGAAGCGTCTGGAAAAGAAGGCCTTTTTCTTTTAACGCTCTTCTAATAGAGGCATAAGCTTTTCTCTTCGCCAGGGTGTCGCTGATATAATCTTGCTCAAAGAACACACGTCTCCCTTTGTACTGAATGTTCTTTTTGTTCCAGGCAGACCGAAGCACAAGCTCTTTAGTCTTAAACTCAAGCTCACAACAGATTTCGGGTTGGATTCTTGCGGACGCCTGGGGCTGAGCGAGTGGTGGCATTGTTGTATTCTGAGGGGAGTATCGGGGAGTGGCAGCTTAATAAAACTGTCAGTGAAGTCCAGCATATTATTTCCTTCCGCTCCCTCCAGTATGCCATGGATATGTATGTTGTTTCTTTGAGAATGTGCCTCCAAGTCTATAAGCCGTGCCTGGAGGTGATCCTGTAGTTCAGGTGTGTGGGAGAGTCTTTTACGTTGGCGCTGAATTCTTCCATTTCTTCCGTTCAGTCTCCTCAATCCTATTAGCCATTTCTTTCAAGTTGGTGTTGATAACACTGCATGAAACGATGCAGAGGAGCAAAACAGAAGTATGAAAGGTTTTGCTGTTGAGCCAACAGCGGTAGTTTGGCGTCAGGAAGATGCAGAAGTATAAATCAGCCTTAAGTCCGTAACGGTAAATAGAAGCTTGAGATGCAGCGGAGACAAGGGACAAGATAAGCAGGTTACAGCACTGAACTCAAAATGTGTTTGATATTTATTCATTAACATCATGATGAACCCCAGTGAACTAAATCAACACAGACAAGCTACAGCTTATTTAAAAATTAAAAAATTTAAATTAGTAAATTATGCTTTTATTCACGCCACAATGGTGCAATGGGTTAAGCATTCGCCCACCAATCAGAAGGTAGGCGGTGAATACTGCATTTGTGTCCTTAGGCGCACAGCATAAAACAGAAAGGGCATTTGGGTAAAACTCTATCTGGCGTCAAATCACCATGCAACTGGTTTGCTGTGGGGAAAAAAAAGGGAGCGCCAAAAGATTTAAAAGTACTGTAAACAGTATGCACTCGTACTGCAGTCAAAATCAAACAATGGCCTGTGGGTTAACAGGCACAGTGAGCTCTTTTGCCGATTGCTTTTGTAGCTCTGCTGCATGTTTGACCTATGTGGCAACCAGAGCATGGAGCTCTTTCTTCTTTTCTGATTGGACGATCGACGATGCTAGGCTTTTAGAACCAAAACAAAAAATGTAAACAACTTGGCCATTATGAAAAATATATTTTTAATTGTGAAAAGTTCAGCTGTACCATTGTTATTAGTAAAATTAATATTTGATTTAAACATGTTTACCTCAAATCTGGGGACACATGTAGGTAATTTTTATGAAGTAAAAAAAATATACTGGTCATATAACCTTAAAAAAACGTTTTATTCATATTTTTAAACCAATCTTGGTCACCTCTAGAACAGAAATGCAGGCAGTGCAAGAAAACATTTTTAATAAGTACCTCACTGGTGCCATAAAGAAACAGGTGAAGAGACCAGTAGAGGGTAGGAGAGTGCTGCGGTCTTTTGAACACAGGAGGAAAAAGTATATTAAGGTATATATTTTTAATTGAGCATCCCCTTAATGACCGGTTAACCATGAACAGTTCTCATATACAAATTATTTGTTCTTTTCCCCATTCATGACATTTACTGAAAGCTTCATAAAAATCAGTATGTAATGTTTTCAAATGGGTTGCTAACAGACACAATTGGCCCAATTACACGTTTTCACTGAACTTTGCTGAAAATGTCATCGAAATCCCACCATCACTTTTATATTATGTTGTTCCCAGGCAAACAAACCTCCTCGGTGAAGTTAAATAAGAAACCATTTGTAGAAATTTAACAGAAATAGCCTTCAGGCATAGATACAGGAGTGTCAGATAAGGAACTGTACCTCTGATTTTGGTTCCTGTAGCATCTGTCCGCTGCACCCCTCCAGCCATAACCATAGCCACAGCCAGTTTGACCACATACATGCCAAATATCTGTGGGCAAAAGCTCATCAAGATCTGATCCCTGCCTAGAGAGAGGCAAAATGGTTAAAATCCCTAAAAAAGGGCATACATGGATCAACTTTCAGAACACACCAGTGAGAGGACTGAGTCTGTAACTGTCCCAGAAGTCCTCCATCTCCCTCTGTGCCTCCTCCAGAAGAACAGTCGCGGTAGTGTGCTGGTTATTGACCTCAATGTTGTTAGCTTTCAGGATGAGCTCCACGTCACATCGAGAGCCCTCAGTGAACGGCTTCCAGCGCTGACACAGTACCCCATAAAGAGTCACGTCATCCCCTGCAAACAAAAGTTACACAAACACTACTTCTATAACTCCTTTCAGCTTTTCCCCTACGGCACATATTGATTTGGAATAGGTTTTACACTGCATGTCCTATCTGATGCAACCCTCTTGCTTGGGACTGGCACAAAACTATACACTGACATGATGTAATTGTGAAAGGTTAACAACTCTACAGTACAATATCCACTATAATATAATGTAACAATAAGAAGAATGTAATCATAACTAAAATTCATTATATAAGGTTTCAACATGTATATATCTGATAAAGAATACTAGGATGTTTACAATGTGCCCTGCTGTGGAATAAAACTTTAACTGGAGACTAGGGTTGCTGAAAGGACTTGACTTGGCCAAGGTCAACAGCAGTAAAAGTACTGCAGAGTGAGAGAGATTTCGCTTTGCAGTACAAACCCTCTAACAAAACTTAATTTCTTGCCTTAAGACATTGAAGCTCTGTTGCCATAAGTTTACCATGACAGTGGCACTTTTTCTATTGTTGACAATATTGTTACCAGAGGCAGAAAGTAACATGATACCTTTTGTTGTTTCGTTGTACATTGTCAAAAAAAATTACTTTGATTTGGCTTGCCTCACAACATGAAAGCTCTGGTTTCAATCCATGGTTTGTCTACCAATTAATATTTACTGGTTGTATTTGCTGCAGCAAAAGTAGTAGAAGTAGCAGCAGGAGTGGCCAGTGGTCAGTTTTTCCTTTTTTCTGAGTCTTACAATTCTTCTAATCATTGACACAGCACAGTTTTGATAATATTGTTTTACCAGATTTACAACTGTCGACTAAGTCATCCTCCAGAGCTATGAGCATGGAGCGTGGAATACTGCCCACCGACAGCCGCTTGACCTGCAGTGAGAAAAACGTGTTAACCAGAGGACGGATATTCTTTTAGTCTTAACTAGATGTGCGAGAAGTAATGGCCGTACTTGCTCTTGGATCTTGATCTCCTGGTAGTCCCTGCAGGCAGCTGGCTCAGTGTCTCCAGAAAGGCAGCTGAACTTGTGGGACTCACAGTGGTCAAGGTTGGGGCAGGCCACAGGGGCAACAAAGGTGTAGAACTGGTCAAACTCAGCACAAACTTTAAAAACATGCCGGCACTTTGAACACATGTAGTCACGCTGATACTCCAGCACCTGACAGACACAGAAGCCAAAGAAAGTGCTTAAGAAGCACTGAAGAATATTGAGACTTAGAAACCAAACATACATATTATTATATTATGGGAGGATAATCTAGAGAGGTGGAGGTCTGCTGTAAAAAGGAGAGGGATAAAGCCGCAGCAAGACAGAATACATGTGTAGAGAGACCCCAGTGAAGCAGTGAGGTTACAGGGAGATGAGGTAAAGAAGGTGTAAGTTTTTGTATCTGGGGTGAGCGGTCCAGCGCAATGAAGAGAGTGGAAAAGAGGCCTATGCAGCAGGTTGGAATGGCTGGAGAAAAGTGTCAGGGGTGTTGTGTGAAAGAAGAGTTTCAGGGAGAATGAAGGAAAAGGTATAGAAGACAGTGATGAGAGCAGACATGTTGTACAGATTAGAGTTAGCAGCACTGAGGAACAGGCAGGCGGAGGGAGCAGAGACAGAGGGATAGTGAATATATCAAGAGAATGCTGAGGTTAGAGTTGAAGGAGGCCTAGAGTAAGACCAAAGAGGAGATTTATGGATGTAGTGAAAGAGGACATGAAGTTAGTGTAGGAGACGAGGATGCAGAGGATTCACTGTAGTGACCCCTGAAAGGAAAAGAAGTTACCCGAGGACTCCACTTGTAAATATACTGTGGCTAAGTGAAACAGTGATATTAATATGTACCGTAAATCTTGCATATTAAAAAATTTTCTGGTGACATAAGATACCCGTGGCTCTTCAAAGTGTCACCTGTATGCAATAGTATGTAAATGTGAATGTGTATGCATTAAATACCACATGGGGTCGCTGTGTTACAGTAAAACGTGTGACCAGCATTAAATAAAAATCCTCTATGACCTGTGTAGCTGATTACCCAGATTATTTGTAATTTGATTGCAAATTTGGCTATTTAATTGTTAATTTTATTTCATCGTTTCTACTGGTACATCTTGGACAGCAAGGACATCCTTGGAAAAGAGTGTCAATCTCAATCGATTTTTTTCCTGGTTAAATAAAGAATAAATAAAAATAAAATAATATGTAGGCTTGAAACCGTGTATTGAGGAACTCAAGTAATTTGTAAGTAAGAGAAGTAATTTAACCCTCAAGCCCTGCTTTAAACATAATAATAATAATAATAATAATAATAAGTTAAACTTAACTTAAAGGCCTTTTATGTCACTGGATCTTATCTTAAAATATTAAAGATAAATAAATAAATAACACACAAACTCTCTGAGTGGAGTCTGCATGTCCACCCCGTGGGATCTCTCTGGGTACTCTGGCTTCCTCCCACTGTCCAAAGGCATGCATGTGTTAGGTGAATTGGTGACTCTAAATTGCCCCTAGTAAATAAATGTGAGTGAATGGTTGTCTGTCTGTGTATGTCTTTGTGTCAACCCTGCGACAAGCTGGCCCCTGTCCAGTGTGTACCCTGCCTAAGGCCCAAAGTTACTGGGATAGGCTCCAGTCATCCGCGACCCCTGAAGGGAATAAGCGGAAGAAGATGAATGAATGAATAATAAATTCATATTACGCAATAAACCAATTTTACTACTGCATTTGAGGAATGCAAACTGATGGTTCGTGTGTGTGTGGTGATTAATAATTATCTCCCACACAGCGTTGCTATATAATTACCATACATTTTATTATAAATTAAATTGTGCTGTTTAGAAAAATGCTAATGTAACATGAGGATTCGTGGTCCTTAGGCAAAGAGCAATGCTAGCACAAAAATTTATCACGTTTTTAGGGAGTAACTCCTAAAATAACAGCAACTACATTTCCACCAAACTGTAACCCACACACTATAAGCCCAAACTGCTTCAGTGGTAAATCACGTTTAGGGGCTTTGTCAGGACAAATATTTCAGATGAGAGGACATAAAACATATGTGCACTGATGCTAGCGTGCTAACGCTAATGCTGCCTCAGGTAGCACTAGTATGACTGATCAATAATACAACCAAACGGCCTTCAACACTCAAACCTCTGTGGTGACAACAGCTCGTCAGTGTAAATATGAGATAATCTTCATAAATGTGTGACAGTACAAACCTGTAAATGCAATAATGAACAATGAACAATTAAATTGTTGTTTAAGAAATATTTTAACAATTGCTCTTTCAATTTAAATATGAACAAATTAAATTGCAAATACATTTAATCATTCTCTCTTTAAAGTGTAATTTAAATGTTATTTTATTAAATTCTTTATTATTATTTACCTGGTCCTAAAAATCCTCCATATGGCAGTAGGGATTTTTTTTTTTTTTCAGTGTTGATGATCCAAAATTAATCTTAAAATGCACCATCTTTATCAGAAATGATTATCTCAGCATAAGAACTGACAAAATTGGAGAATACACTTGAAAAGCCCTAGATTAGAAGGTTTGCAGGAGGGGTTGAGGGTTAAAAACAACCCAAATTAATGCAGGACAAACAGATGTGCCATGTTTGTTTTAATGAATGATGGTGCTGTGGAGACTGAAGTGTCCACTGTTCCATTTTGCTCATGCTGTGTGTTTTCAGCCTCAGAGTTACCTTAGTGTCACTGGTTCGAATGACCGTTCCAGTGACTGAGAGAAAATGTCCTACATCTCTGGACCTGGGAATTGTGTCTCTGGTGAGTTCAGGGCAAACAGGCAAACCTAGAAAAAACACATATAGACAATCAACCCAATGAATCAGACTGATCAGTGAATGTCATGGACTGCCATAGCCTCGTCAGCTTTGCCAGCTCCTAAAAATAAAAGTATATAAATTAAGTTTTACTGAGGAGGCTTTTTGAGGCAGTATGACACTCACCTGAGATGCGTGTATGAAGAGTGCACATTGGCTTCTGCTCTGTTCGCCTCTGCTGTCCATTCTCTGACAGCTCCAGAGCTGTCTGCTGTAAAACCTCATCAAAAAGTGCCAAGACTTCACTGGGATATACATTAAAGTAGTCCCCGATCTGTAAGAATATACAGTAAACTTTTTTTTTTCCCCAACGATATTGCAAATGCCAATTGCAGCAGGTAAAATACATATTAAACATGTCAATGCTTTTCTCAACAAATATATTTCTGACATTGTACTGACAATCCATACATACAAATAAACCAAACAAATAAACTCAGAAAGTCAGTTCTGTGTAATAAAATGGAAAGACACAGGGGTAAAGTATTGAACACATGAAGTAAGAGAGGTGCATAAGCCATCTGAACTCTATCAGTGATCAAACAGCACTCCTGCCTCTGGTCTGATTTACAGTCGTATGAAAAGGTTTGGGCACCCCTGATCATTTCAAGATTATCCTTTATAAATCATTGGTTGTTCAGATCAGCAATTTCAGTTAAATATATCATATAGCAGACAAACACAGTGATATTTGAGAAGTGAAATGAAGTTTATAGGATTTACAGAAAGTGTGCAATAATTACTTAAACAAAAGTAGGCAGGTGCATAAATTTGGGCACCCTTGTTGTTTTATTGATTTTAATACCTTTAGCACTAATTATTGGAACACAAAATTTGTTTGGTAAGCTCATTGACCCTTGACCTACATACACAGGTGAAGCCGATCATGAGAAAGGATATTTAAAGGTGGCCAGTTGCAAGTTGTTCTCCTCTTTGCATCTTCTCTGAAGAGTGGCAACATGGGAGCCTCAAAACAACTGTCAAATGACCTGAAAACAAAGATTGTTCAACATCTTGGTTTAGGGGAGGATACAAAAAGCTAGCTCAGAAATTTCAGCTGTCAGTTTCCATTGTGAGGAACATAGTGAGGAAATGGAAGACCACAGGCACAGTTCTAGTTAAGGCCTGGAGTGGCAGGCCAAGAAAAATCTCAGATAAGCAGAGACGAAGGATGGTGAGAACAGTCAAACTCAACCCACAGACCAGCTCCACAGACCTACAACATGATCTTGCTGCAGATGGTGTCACTGTGCATCGATCAACTATTCAGCGCACTTTGCAGAAGGAGATGCTGTATGGGAGAGTAATGCGACGGAAGCCTTCTCTGCGCACATGCCACAAACAGAGTCGCTAGAGGTATGCTAAAGCACATTTGGACAAGCCAGCTTCATTTTGGAATAAGGTGCTGTGGACTGCTGAAACTAAAATTGAGTTATGTGGACATAATAAGGGGCGGTATGCATGGCGGAAGAAGAGCACAGCATTCCAAGACAAACACTTGCTACCCACAGTAAAATTTGGTGGTGGTTCCATCATGCTGTGGGCCTGTGTGGCCAGTGCAGGTATTGGAAATCTTGGTAAAGTTGAAGGTTGCACAGATTCCGGTCAGTATCAGCAGATTCTTGCAAACAATGTTCAAGAATCAGTGACAAAGTTGAAGTTGCGCCGGGGCTGGATACTTCAACAAGACAACGACCCTAAACATTGCTCAAATTCTACCAAGGCATTCATGTAGAGGAACAAGTACAACGTTCTGGAATGGCCATCTCAGTCCCCAGACCTGAATATTATTGAAAATCTGTGGTGCGATTTAAAGCGGGCTGTCCATGCTCGGGCACCATCAAACTTGACTGTACTGGAGATGTTTTGTAAAGAAGAATGGTCAAAAATACCTTCAACCAGGATCCAGACCCTCATTGGAAGCTATAGGAAGCGTTTAGAGGCTGTTATTTCTGCAAAAGGAGGATCTACTAAATATTGATGGATTTTTTCTGTTGGGGTGCCCAAATTTATGCACCTGCCTACTGTTGTTTAAGTAATTATTGCACACATTCTGTAAATCCTATAAACTTCATTTCACTTCTCAAATATCACTGTGTCTGCTATATGATATATTTAACTGAAATTGCTGATCCGAACAACCAATGATTTATAAAGGATAATCTTGAAAATGATCAGGGGTGCCCAAACTTTTTCATACGACTGTATAAAGAAGTCTCTCTGCAAGCTGTAAAACAGGTAACATCTCATGATGGGTAAAAGCAGAGCTCTTTGAAGACCTTTGCTTTAAAGGGGTTTTATTCTGCAAAATCAACATTTCTGAGCTCCACCATGTTATAACCTTTGTCAAAAACATACCTGGAGTTGTGTCCATGCATGTTTAAGTAACCTTCTATTCTCTGGCACAGCCTTTCTTAGGCCTCAAAATGCTCAGTTCCATGAACCTCCGCCTCTTCTGTGAACCCTTACCCACTCAAGAAAGCGGTGCCCAATCAACAAGCCCTCTACATCAAGTCTGCTCTCATTCATTTATCCCCCCAAAAAACATGTACAACTCTGTTTCCACTGATTTCTCACAGCCACTTTTCATTTTGTAGTAAAATGGCATCATATAAAATGTTTACGGAAGTGAAGTACCGTATTTTCCGGACTATATGTCGCTCCGGAGTATAAGTCGCACTAGCCAAAAAATGTATAATGAAGAAGAAAAAAAACGTATATAAGTCGCACTGGACTATAAGTCACATTTTTGGGGGAAATTATTTTACAAAATCTGACAACAAGAACAGATATTTCATTTTGAAAGGCAAGTTATAGTAATAATAGAATAGAGAACTGAATAGGCTGAATAGGTGTGCGGTATGCTAACGTAACACATTGATGGTTATTCAGCTACATGAAGCATAAACAACAAACTGAATAGGTGTCTCATATGTTAACGTAATATTTTAACAGTTATTAACATAACTACAGCATAAAAAGCATAATATAACAAGTTCACCAAACTTGCAACTCACTCCTAATCGCTAAATCCTTTAAATTATTCATTCTCGGTGTCGCTTTTGAACAACTCCGGAGGCAGATGAAGCGCCGCTTCCTCCTCTGTGTGGCTGTCGTCAGACTCAACATCTGTTCCATTTCCAATTATTCCGGTCTTTCTCAGTTGTCTTTATAGCCTAAGTTGTTACTGGTAATATTTACATTTTAAATTGTCAGTGGTACAGGTGCAGCAGATGCTGGTAAACAAGCCTAGAGTGCCCACTAACGAAACACGTGAAATATTTTAATATATAAGTCGCACCTTTTTATACGTCGCACCCCTAGCCAGACCATGAAAAAAAGTGCGACTTATAGTCCGGAAAATATGGTACTCTTTTTCTTTGATTATGTGTTCAAAAGACTGCAACACTCTTCACCTGATTTCAGTACAAATACACAGTATTTGTTGAGAAAAATGGTGATGTGTTCAATAGTAATTTTACCCACCGTATATAAAGGTAAGTCAAAACTTGATGAGGCCTTACCTCCATATTTGCTTCAAATAATGTCATTGCATTAACAACAATGGCATGATGCATGTCTACATCAGCCTCTGAGGT
Organism: Bostrychus sinensis; assembly: GCA_020698575.1. Lineage (NCBI taxonomy): Eukaryota > Metazoa > Chordata > Actinopteri > Gobiiformes > Eleotridae > Bostrychus > Bostrychus sinensis. The sequence continues at coordinate 151,051 of CM036257.1, forward strand.
GACCTGGACAATATCTCCAGTGTGATGCTCTAGCACATAATTCTTGAAGACGCTGCGGATGAGGGACTCCTCTTCGGAGCTCAGCCTGATGCAGTAAGCCATTCTGTTGAGTGCTTAGAAAAAATACAAACATTAACACAAGCCAACCTGCCAAATGCTGGTAGATTTCCATTTTGGCTAGTAACACTTTTAGTCTCACTAACCACTTTAGTTGGATTTTCCTAACATTAGAGGGTATGGTAATTCATCATGTTTAGAGAGAACAAAAAAACATGTATTAAGACAGACTTAATTAACAGTGATGAGATTTATTCTGCCAAGATAAAAATATCTGATAAATCCCTGTCTTTACATAAAACCAAGTTCTACATTTCTTTAAACCTATTGTGAACTATAAAAAATGCTAAAACATTTGAACAAAAAATTTAAATGTGGCTTGTGAAAATACTATTGACAAGGACTGTTGAAAAAGTTGCCACAGTGGCAAGGGAGCAAAAAAGTTCTGAACATTACAGTATGGATGTCCTGCATCTCTCATACACAAAACTTTTAAAAACAGTGACAAGTACACTGTGGAAACTGTTGTTCTCTCCACAGTGAGTGTGATAATCTAAAAACAAGCCAGACAATACAGTGGTATAAGAGGTGATTTTTTTTTTTTTTTTTTTGCTTCTTATGTTATCATTAAAAACTACACTGTACTTAAAGGACTGCTTACAATTAAATATAACTGTAACTATAAATATAAATATAACTGACATTTACAATACTGCACTATCACTACTATTACTTCTACAGCTGATACTATCACTGCTGTGATTTCCAGAATCACTACTACTGACACTACTACCACTACTGCTACTTTTACTAGTTCTACTACTACCACTGCTGCCTCACTTTTAAGGTGAAAAATGTACTTAAGTAGAATAATAGTATGTTTTGGAAAATTATACAAACTATACATTATACAAAACAAAGATGAAACAAAATACCACACCAGGTATGTTTTTAAAGATGAAAACAAAAAGGGAACCTTTAGAAAATGTACATGACCTGAGTAAAATTATCTAGCTCAGTTAGTAGTAGTGCAGTAACTGTCTCGTTATTTTCTGTATACAGTGACATGGTGTGTCAGTGGCAATAACAACCTTAGTTCTGTTCCTTGTGTTTCCTGCAGCCTGTGCTGCAGAGGGAGAGTACAGACTTGTCCATTTTCATCATTATACAACTGGAGCCTCAGTGATTTTCTGCAGGAGCATAAACTGACAACATGGTGTTTGGTGAAGCATTTAGATGGCCTCGTTCATAAACACTGACACAAAGGTCTTTTCATCCTGATGCTCGTAACTGACACAAATATTTACCTTTTTGAGCAAGATTTAGTTTTATTGCGATTATTACATTGTATTTTTCTGAATTGTTTTGAGACATGTAAAATCTGATTTGAGAAATGCACCAAAGCAACTGAGAAAAGTGTAATACGGACATGTACATTTCTGTAGGCAGCACAACATTTCGAGTTGTCGTTACTGCAAACAAGAGCAGTTTACAAAAGGCGACTCAAATGTGTGCTTTATGTAAATGTGTTAGAACCGAAGGACACAGACTGCAGTGCACGGGGATAATTCATGGCACCCTTAATTAACTCATTAAATAAAGACAATGAGTTGATGTTGTGTAATGTCATAATGTACTTACTTGCTTAATAATATACATGTAAATATCTTCTGATTATCATGATTCACATGCTTGTTGTTGCTGCTGCTGCTGCTGTCTTGTGTTTCCCGGGAAGAAGTGAGACACACACTTTACGCGCCTGAGTTTGGTATTAAGGCCGTACTTTTTCTACTCAAGGGGTGTGACGCCGCATCAGTTTGTTGCCCAGTAAGTTTTGAGTAAGGCAATCATAAACTGTGCAAAATAATAGCTATATTAACCATGGTTAACGTACTACAAGGACAATTACGCATTAGACCCGAGCACTTTCAGGGAGAAATGCCGCCTGACAAGAACAACTCTGGGGTAAAATAGTCACTCACCCGTTTCTTCTTCTGGTATTTTATTTAACATGGTAAAACACCATTGGTACGGTATAGCGCCCCCTGTTTTGTTTTCGCCCAGGATTATCTGCGCAGAGCCTCAGCGGCGTGTTGCTGCTGATGCTGCTGCTTCTGCTGCATCCAGGGTCTCACCAAGGACATCACGGCCTCTCGCTTTTGTGTGATGCCCTGTTTTTAAAATTATGTGTTTCAGTCTGTTCTTTTTTCATTTCACCTATTTGTCCTGGAGACCGGTTTTATACGAACGGGAAAATGGAGAGAAGTGGAGCAGACATCAATAAAAGAGGTAAAGATAGAGCTGTTGTGGTGCGCTTCGTCAACCTTGAGGAGAGCTAACCCTAGCTAAGTTCTGCATATTTTGGTGGAGCGTCCTTATTTGTTGCGTTTGACCTATGTCTGTGATTCCTGGTGATGCTTGTACGGTAAAGGGTTAAGCAGGGCCACTATAAAAGCATGCGGTACTGACGGAAATTTACGGTATCCATCGTCACATTCCGGAGGAGAGGGACAGTTTTTTTTTTTTTTAATTTGTATTTATTATTATTATTTTATAAACACTATATTCATAATTTTTACGTTCCTATTTAAGCGGGACAGACCCAGGTTTAAGCTCCTTGTCCCATGTACCCAGACATGTCTGTAAAAACACTAATGTCCTAGTTTTCAACAAACCATGTCCCAGATGTCCCCGTTTTAACCGTGGTGGAGGAAGTGCTCAATTTCTTTACTTAAGAGTACAGATAAATGTAGCAAACATTTACTCAAGTAAAATTAAAAGTAGCACCTTCATATTTCTACTTAAATAAAAGTATTAGTACTCACTTTCAAATGTACTTGCAATTAAAAAAGTAAAAGTGCTGCTTACAGATGAAATGAACAAACTGGTGCAGTAGAAGAGACTGAATCTGTCGCTGAGGTCTTCTGTCTTTATTATTCTGATGTTTCTAAAGGAGTGCTACTTTACTGCATCTTTTATATTTAAGTACTGTGAGTCTACAAGGAAGGCACGACAAATACACATGATTTTAAACCAAAACTCCAAATACTTTGTACTTCAAACCAACTGAGAAATGCAGTACAGTAAAATTATCCCTTATAAAACTTAAGTAAAGTACAGACACATGAAATTTGTATTTAGGTAAAGTAACTAAGTACTTTTACTTTGTTACATTCCACCACAGCATTTTAACTGATAGGAAAGCACAGGAACTTAAAACACATTTGTCTAAAGAATTTTCTCACAAAAATTATTTATGATGTCATTCTTTTTATGGATAAATTTCCATTAAAATTCAAAACGTAAGCCCTAGTGTCAGGTACTTTAGCTACATGACAAAAAATTTATGGATTTCTGAAGCTTTTTTTTCACTTGATAAGTTCAACTGCTCTGTGATAAGTGAAAAAAAACTATGTGTCACAGTTTTTAGGATTAAAAATCTGGTCACCCTACTGTTGATTTTATTATTTATATTAATATTAATTCACATTATTCACTATGCATTTCAAAAAATGCATACTTGCATATTTGAGTTTTTTTCTTTTATAAAATAAGGTAATAACAATAGTAGGCTCTCTTATCACCACTTTTTTTTAAATTTCCCCACACGTGTATCAATGCCACTCTCTTGCAGTTAATGACAAAATGTTGTTTATACCAGAGTAAAGGACTATAACTCTCCTACTGGCTGCATAACACAACTTTATAATACATGTTTTCTTATTTTCTGTTTAAAGGTGTGTACATTGTAATTCCTCTGCTCATGTTCAGGCTGCAGCAGCAATGGAGGCTCCTCAGAGTTCCTCTCTGGCCCCAGCAGCCCCCCAGGCCAGGCCTCTGGCAGCAGGACGTCCGGCCGCAGACCCAGCTCACTGTCTGACAGCGGGGACACAGGCTTCTACACCTACAGCTCTGACAGTGTAGAAGGTACTGTCCACATACAGAGTGAAAGTTTAATTAATCAGAGGAGTTGTATTTATCAGAGAAGAAATGTAGGTCAAACCATGCCAAAGATAAAGGCCTTGTCCAAACCAGCTCTAACATTAAGATTTAACTTGGGCAAACTGAGGTAATGTCTGTCACATGAATGATTCCATACAGGTCGTTCTATGCCATGTTGATTGTCTAACTGGTAATAGTGCAATAACAATCATTTTGTAAATTATTGTGCCAGCCTCTGCATATTAACTGCATCTGTGGGTGCCATGTCTCTCCAGATGTCTCCTCATTCTGCCAGAGGAGTTCCGTTCTTCAGCCACAGTCTCTGTTTGTCTCCAGCCTGTCTTCTGTAAACCTCAGGCCTTTGTCTTTGACCCGCTCCTATGACCAACTGTCTGCCCAGCAACAGAACACCGCTCAGTGGTACAAGTCCTGCCAGCAGCTCACCTCTGCCCCATCTCCCAGTTCTGCCAAGAAGATGAACAACCAAGACCCCATCAGAAAGAGTTCCTCTCTCAACAAACTGTCCTCTTGGGCTGTTTATGACTCCACTCGGACATACAGCTACAACAACAACAGTGAGTTACAGGGATCTTTGGACAGAGGTTTGCTCAAAGGTTACAAAAAGGACACATGCGCCAACAAAACAGACTTTTATCTGCCTTTGATGTCGCCATTTCGATGTAATAGTTCACTCCTGCGCTCCCCAGGCTCCGGCCCCTGCTACCACTATAAACTCAGCCGGAATTCCACCACTTTGGAATCTGACGTGTCTCTGCTCAGGAGTACTTCGGCCTACTCCTCACCAATAAAACATAACCTCTTGACTGGCTACACGACTTCACAGGACCGGAGAATGGTGACTGACGATTGGCACATGTGCAGCCGGGGCCTAAATGAACAACCATCCTTTGATTCTCCTCTTCAGCCCGAAGTCCGCACCCAGATGTGGCTGAGTGAACAGCTGGCATACAAGCCAAAGTTTGAGCTGGGAGGCAGTGTGAAACATGAAACAGCAGAGAATTATGGAAACAAACTTGCCAGGCAACCAGGAACTGCTCTACACAAATCAGGACTAAAGCAGGTGAGAGGACCAGGAAACCTTTTGTTACCCTGCAGCATTTAAAATGATGAGCCCCAGAAACACCAGGTTTAGAAATAACACAAAAGTTACTTGTTACTCACTGGGAACTCTGGGAATGATGTAACCTGCCCTAGGGCTGCAACAACTAATCTGATTAATTGAATATAATCAATTATTAAATTAATCATCAACTAATTCAGTTATGGATTAATCATTTTTTTCAGAATATACATACTTTTAAACACTTGATGTGCTGAGAGAAATGGTTTTATTATTGGTCAGGGCAGTAAATCCACAGAAAGTGTAAAAAAATATACATTTTGTGTTGGACATGTATATGCTTTATCCAAGTGTGCTCAAGTAGCAAACTTTTCTTGCACTTCTCTCTCTGAAAATTAATTTATTAATTGTAAAATAATCAACAAATTAATTAATTATCAAAATAATTGCCCTAACCTGCCCCAATTTTTGTGATTTGGTACGATCTAAATTAATAGTATCAAGCTGCTGGAGTCTATCCCAGCATAGGTCTAAGTAATGTTCTTCACTGCTCTCCTGAGTCATGCCTGTGTGCTTTTCAGATGCTGAATGAGAGTCCGGGGCCTGTTCCTAGTCTGGTGAAGTTTCAGGAGGAGCTGTTGAGGCAGAGGGAGCAAGAGATAGACTGGTATTGTCTACAGCACTTTCACGCATAACACACTGGGCCTTATTCAAAAGAAGAGATGATCTGGTGTTACTTGTCCATCAGAGGGATCTAACATGAAAGAAATACAAGAGAAAATCAATACTGATACTTCTGTCCTGTTTTTTGGAACTTGTAATATGCATCTGTGTGCTGTTCTTTCAGTCGGAGAATTATTCCAGTAGTTTGACTTAGGAATGAGGAGTGACCAGGGCTTGACATTAACACTAGCCTACTAGCCAAATGCGGGTAGATTTTCATTTTGGCTGGTAACACAAACACACCCACTAGCTACTTTGGTTAGTTGGTTTTTAGGCATACCTATATCTAACTTTAGAGGTTTTGCTTGAATTTATGTTGCTTTGAGTTTATGACATTTAGTATATAGTAATTTGTCATGATTAGAAGAAAGAAAAATATTAACTGAAACCAAATAACTTTTTGTAAATGTTTTAAAAGATGCACTGAGATTTTTTTTTTTCTGCTGAGGCAAAACTGTTTTTTAATATTTGATAAATCCCCGTCCATACATAAAACCAATATGTAGCAATACTTCAAGCCCAAAAAATAATTTAATTATGGTTAGTAAAAACACTAATTGGCTTGCAAATTTTGAGAAAGACTAGCCACAGTGGCCAGTGAGCAAAAACTTAAATGTCAAGCCCTGGTAGTGACTTACGGACAGAATCTCAGTATTACATATAATCCTAGAAAATGTCCACTTACAAAACTAGTTGAACTGTGTTGTTGGTGTCTCTCAGGCAGAAGCAGCAGATCATGCAGCTCCAGGCCCGGATCATAGAGAATGAGCTCCGCGTGCAGCAGGTCCAGCAGAGCCACAGAGGGAGGTTTGACGAGACCTACATCTACAGAACTAAGGTCAGGTTCATCATCTGCAGCAGTAGGCACACATCTACAGTCCAGCATCATGTTCTTGTGTGGGTTTATTTTCATAACTTTTCATAATGAATGTGATATTCCAATAGGACAAAGTGGGACTGCCTGCCAAACAAGCGTCTTACACACTGTGTGACAAAGATCTGAGCCAGAAGCTGAGTGCAACTGAAATGGAAATACTTCATCTGAAAAATGTGTTTAAGCAGGTCACTCAAAAGTACACAGAGGACGTATGCAAAATGGAAGATAAAGTACACATTATAGATTTTAAAACATGTATTTTCTCTTGGGATATCATTTTAGTTGTGTTACATCTTTTGTGTTCTTTTGAAACACATTTTCTTAAGTTTATTAGCAAAACATCTTTTTGTTTGACTTTGTTCAGATACAGACACGGGACCGGTACATCAGTAGTCTGAAGAAGAAGTGTGTGAGAGAGAGTGAGCAGAAGCAGGAGAGACATCAGCGTGTGGAGACCCTGGAGAGTTACCTGGCCGATCTGCCCACGCTCACAGAGGTGCAGAGTCAGAGCCACCAGGTGAACACACACCAATACAGCTGTCCTAATACCTTTCTGCAGCATAAAACTAGAAACTCTTACTGTTGACAATAACCAAGGGTTGCCACCATCACTCTTTTAGTTTTAGTCTTGTGTGTTCTCAGATGCACAGAAAGTTTGTCACTTAGGTGTGTGTTTTTGGGTATTTCTAGTTTATTTTTATTTTATTTTTTTCAGAAATGGTAAAAATGGTCACATTTATATAGCGCTTTTCTACCTTCATGGGTACTCAAAGCGCTTTACAGCAAGGAACCATTCACCCATTCACACTCACATTCATACACCAGTGTGCGCAGACACCAGAGGCAAGGTGGGTTAAGTGTCTTGTCCAAGGACACAATGACAGTACGCAGTGGTGGTAGTGGGGTTTGAACTGCCAACCTTCTGGTTAGTGGACAAGCAGCTCTACCAACTGAGCTACTGCCCCAATGGGTATTTATTATTTGATATTTGTTGTAAAATACAAAAACTAACAATGACATACCAGCCATTTTTCTTTTTCATAGCCAAATCAATAATAGACATAGACAAAGAGACAAAACTAACAATTTTTTGAAACCAGGTGTGGCATTAGAGTGCCAAATGCAGTTCTGCTGTTTAGCGGTAGGTGTGATTGCGATAAACACTTGAACATCCCGGTTTATTTCAAACCTGTTAATACTCTCAGACAAAAACTGGTTCACCCCAAGGACAAAATTCCCAGTTACAAACAGAGCAATGTTGTGTACTCCATCCACTGCAGTGAGAACTGCAATGAACAGTACATTGGAGAAACCAAACAACCTCTGCACAAGCGGTTATACCAACACCACAGGGCCAACTCCAGTGGACCAGAATCTGCAGTACACCTCCACCTGAAGGCCACAAACCACTCCACTCTTAGCCAGAGAGAAAGGATGGTTTGAGCGAGCAGTGATAGAAGCAATCTTTGTCAAAAAAGATAAACCTTCTTTAAACAGAAATGGTGGTCTCAGATACAACCTTCCTTCTGTCTACAACAGTCTCCTGAAACCCAAACAAAACAAACCAGTTTCACTCAGGTCATTTACATCTGAAGGAGCTGCCCAGGCTGGGGAGGGCTAACGACTCTCACTCCAGCTGAGGACAAAGGACTCCTGACAAAGGACTCCTAATGACCCGAAACCACTCAGGCTATTCATGGTCACATTGACCAATAGAATTTAGTTTCAGGTCTTAACTCCTCCTTCCTAGAAGAATATAAACCAGCTCTCTTACCAGTTCATTTCAGAATTGAGAAAGCCTCTTGGATAAGAGGTGAAACGTCTTCATCTTGAAAAATCCAATCCAGATGACTGCTTTTTTAACTTTTGCGATTTGACCGCTACTTGTTAACCACCTAGATATTTACAAAATGCTTCCATAAAATGCTTTCTAATTGTTTATAGCATAAAATATTTTTATTTTTAGACCGGATTGCTTATAAATAATGGATTGCAGTTAGCATTTAGGCATTTTAATGCAATTAAATTGCGAGAATTTGCTATAATTGTGCAAAAATACGAACTAGTTGGTGATGGGAGCTGGCAAAATGTGATCTGATAAGAAAAAATGTGATGTCCCAAAATCTTGTTCCCACATAACTTATTTAATTTATTACTAGAAATGACTAAGGACTTCCTCATAGTGCTGGGAATACTTCTCATCTTGTCAGAGCATGGATAAAATTACATTATTTATGATTTAGTTTAGTGTCATGCAGTGTGTGTTTTCTTTACATTTTATATGTTCATTAGTTTTTTATTATTTTCCCAAAATTTCAGTAAAAATGTATAGCTTCATCCTTACCGTATTGCAATATATCATAGTATACACAGAAATGTAATAGTTGTGTGAGAGTCTTGCTTGCCACAGTCCTAATACAACAGTGTTTTAAAATCTGGTTACACATATGTGCCCCTTTTTCGCTTTGAGCACCTGCCCCTGTAGAAGTCTCTGCACATGCCTGGCCTCAATTAGTCGAGAGTAGACAGCTGCAACAGGAGGAGGAGAAAGATATCTGTAGTGAGGACTCAGTTTTTATTTAATCTTTATTTAACCAGAAAAAGAATCTTTTACAAGCATGTCCTGGCTGTCCAAGATGAGGCAGCAGTACAGACAAAGTGCACAGTGCAAGCAGGCATTAGATATTTGACAGATGTACAACACAATCACCAATATTTACAATCACAAGAAAACATTAAATCTTAAAGACACTGAGATTAAATATTGAGACTATTAAAATCCTGCATAACTATGTGATACAGGTACAGCTTAGAGACTAAAAACCAGATATTTTTTGTGTAAAACCTAACAAAGGGAAGAGAGACCCCAACCTCATCCTGACCTGCAGATCATTCCAGGACCAGGGCCCAAAACAGGACTTCCCTGACACTGTCTGCACAAAAGGCACCTTAAACCAGTGGTGTAGTCTGCAGTGGGTATACTGTGATAATTTCCCAGCAGCGCCTCATATACACCTGTGTTAGTGTCGCTTATTAACATGTTATGTTTTTTGGCTTTGTGTTTTTTTACTGTAGGCTAGGATGGGCCTATACATTATTTAGCCAAACAGGAATAGTCTAGTTTTAAATCAAAAGCTCAACTGAGGAAAAACAATATACAAAGATCAACGAACTGCATTACACCAAGACCCAGGGCAAGTAAATGAATAAAAATGAAACGTGGCTGGGTCTTTCAGCATGACAATGATCCCAAACACACTGCCCGGGTCTTCGGTAAGGAGTGGCTTCGTAAGAAGCATTTCAAGGTCCTGGAGTGGCCTAGCCAGTCTCCAGATCTCAACCCCATAGAAAATCTTTGGAGGGAGTTGAAAGTCGGTGTTGCCCAGCAACAGCCCCAAAACATCACTGCTCTAGAGGAGATCTGCATGGAGGGATGGGCCAAAATACCAGCAACAGTTTGTGAAAACCTTGTGAAGACTTACAGAAAACGTTTGACATCTATCATTGCCAACAAAGGGTATATAACAAAGTATTGAGATTAACTTTTGTTATTGACCAAATACTTATTTTCCACCATAATTTGAAAATAAATTCTTTAAAAATCAGACTGTGATTTTCTGGATTTTTTTTTTCTCATTTTGTCTCTCATTGTTGAGGTATACCCATGATGAAAATTACATCTTTTTAAGTGGGAGAACTTGCACAATTAGTGGCTGACTAAATACTTTTTTGCCCCACTGTACATAGAAATACTTTCAACACACAAATTGTCATCATCTGCTGTTATGTGATGGCCCCTAACAGAGCCTTAAGGAGATAAGAGAAGCAGTGCCCAGTAAAAATGTCTACCTTGTCTTTAAGAGTCAGATTTACAGACTGTCACTGTTAATATCAGCCTCCTTTAGCGTCTTTAATACTGTACATTTGCTACTTGTGCACCCAGCCTCCTGCCTTTGTTTGCTTCTCTGATACCTGAGAAAATATTCAGTTTAATGAACAGAGTGAAAACGTCTGGTCAGTGACTTGTCTCAGTAGCTTATTAACTGATGCTAATTTGATGAATTAGCCTACTTACATTTTAGCTCACTGTCTCTAACTCCTCTGTGACATTCATTCCTGCTGTAGTCCTCATGCTCCTCTGGTATCTCTGTCCAACTGTGTCCTGTTTTATTGTGTTTTTATAAAGCTCTAGACTTGTATTATAATGTCTTCTGGTGATATCATTTTTTGTTTACTGTCTGAATCTCGCGCTGCTAAGGTGCGATCACAACACACGCGTTCATGATCGGGGGACAACCAATGAGAGCGTGGGGGAGGCGGGACAAGTGTCAGAGGAGCCAATTAGAAACGAGTTAGTCTTCCACAGAGCTCCATTTGCTGCGCTGTTGCTGTGAAGGGAACAGGAGGAGAGAGGCTGTAAAGAGTTAGAGCTGGGCTCTGTAAATGGAGAAAAAAGTACCGAAGAGATAATGATTGTTATGCATCATTGCACTCTTTGAAGTGGGTATATGGAAATCTGTAGCATTCCTAGTGGGTATACGGCGTATACCTGCGTATCACGTAGACTACACCACTGTCTTAAACCTCAGCTGCTGGCTCTGAGACTGTGGGTGTTCTAGAGAGCAATGAACTTGGAGCTGATGTAAGAAGGCAACTTGCCCAAAATAGCCTTGTATATTAAAATATACCAGTGCCACATCCTGCGAATATTTAGTGAGGAAAGTCCAGCGAGTGAGTATTAAGTACAATGGTGAATCCTAAAGGCTGAACCTGTTATATACCGGAGAGCAGCGGGGTAAATGGGGTCCAGTTTGGCCAAGGTGGTGGGACAGGCAAATCTATAGATTGTGTCACCGTAATCCAGCTGTGATAAGAATAAGCTAGTTTCAAGACGCTTACGTGAAGCCACAGAATAGCAAGGTTTCAAGCTATACAGAAAGCTCTGGGTGAACAACATAACTTTACTTTTATTTGCATTGAGGACTAAGTTTGTGGCTGAGATTACATCTGACTAATTTAGTTCAGACTATTTCTATTTCATTCTATAGTTTTGTTTTGTTTTATCTATCATAATATAAATGATATTGTCCTCTCTTTTGGGCTCAGCTGAGGGAGGTGCAGCAGAAGACAAAGGAGATGGAGAAAAATGTCTCGTGGTTATAGAAGAGCCTGGAACAAGGGCAACTGCTGTTGAGAGAAAAATATGTCCAGATTGACCAGCAGACTAGGAGAGAAAATGAGCTAATAGCATCAGTTCACAGGTAAAATCACTGACTTATTCGGAGGCTGTTTTGTGTTGTGTGTGTATAGTCTGAAATGGTGATTTTGTTTCAGCCTGCAGCAGAAAGTACAGCGGTGTCTGGAGGATGGGGTCCGTCTGCCTGTGATGGACCTGAAGGACCTCCAAATGGAGAAGGCTCAGCTGTTAGAGCAGCAGGACTACAGCAGCAAGGCACTAACAATACACACAGTCTGCATGCTACACACAAAAGAAGTCCTTCTACAGAGCAATACTGCAAACATGCTAATTATTGCATTTATTAGGGGTGTAACGATACACCAAAGACTCGGTTCAGTTCACGGTTTTGGAGCCACAAAGCCACAAAATAGTTTCAAATTAATATTGCTAATTGCAATTTATATCAGACACAGAAATACCCAAGACAATCATGGTGATTCTCATTTCTGATTATCTAAGTTTTCATTTAGATAGAATGAAGATAGATTTCTGTTTAAATTGAATGAAAAAAATATACATATACAGTGGTTGTAAAATGGTTTTCAAAGGACATATTCACTTAGTAAAATGCATTGCAGCTTTGTGTGAAACTAAATAGTATAGGTAAAATCTTATTTATTAAATTAAGTTTGGATTAAAACAATAATAAAAAATATAACCGCAAGCGGCAATTATAGGCCCTCGCCTGCCGCGACCCAGAGCTGTGCCAGATTCACTAAACTTGCTGGATGTGGCTCTTTAGAAATGTACCAAATGTGACATAATGTTGTGGCTCCATAGGATTACATTGTATAGGATTTCCATTCAAATTTAATGATAGGTTTTCTGTTGTTGAGTTAGAGCATAGGTTCCATTGACTTTTTTTGTTGTTGTGGTGAAACGCACGTGTGCCAAATTTTGTACATTTATGATGAACTAAATTTTTTCTGTTCCATTAAGATAAGATTTAAGATAAGATAAGATTGCATAAGATTTGTTGTGTTTTTTCATTAGAATAAAATGGGGGATTTCAATCACTGCCACGGCAACACCATAAAAAAAATGAGATAGGTCTCATTGACTTTTTTGATCAGGGTGACATAACAGAATTTTCTGCCAAATTTTGTACATTTCTAAAAAAGTAATTTTTTTGCCTACCATATAAATATTTGATTCATTCTGTAGGGAGCGCTAACATGCCAAACTTTATTCCTTTTGTTTAAATGGGTCAAAGTCTGGGGGGTTAATAAGTGTTTAAAATTTTAGCCAAATCGGAGCTCACTTGCACGAACTGTAGCATTTTATGTTTACATAAAAATTTATAAAACTTTGGAAAAGTTAGCGGCTTTGCCACATGAAAACCATAAAAGATTCTACAAAATTTGGTTAACTTTTGATGTCACACTTCTCTAGATAAATTTGACCAAATTTGAGCTCACTCGAATAAACATCCTAGGAGGAGTTAGAAAAAGTACAAAGTCTACAAAAACTGCTGAGTCATGGGCTGTGTCCGAACGTTCTCCCTAATCCCTATATAGTGCACTATATAGTGGTCACGGCATTTTGTAGTGGTGTCCGAATGTCTAATAGATAAAAAATAGTGCACTCAAAATTTCCCACAATGCATTTTGAAAAGTAGTGGACAGCGATGGTCACTAGACAGTCAGTATAGACCAGAATGCTTTGCGAGTTTCGTCGGAAAACAGAGGGACCACGACAGGTCTTTAAACTGTACACAACACGTCTGAATGAAACCAGTTAGAAACCCCTTTTTTACTTCTGTCACGTTGTAATCAGAAATAAAAAGCTCTTAAATAAACCATTGCAGTGTAAAATTGCTAACGTTAGCTTACCCAGCATTCAGCCTCCCCACGTAAGGCACAGAGCTGCAATAATCCAGTCCGTTTTATTCATTATAGCGATAATTTGTGTTAAATATCACACGTATGACTATTATTTATCTATAAATACTAAAACATCAAGTGAGTGTGGTTGGGCTTTATCACAGAAAAACATTATCAGCGGAGTTTCGCCAAACGTTTTTTACACAGACGTCAGAGTCACGTGATCACATTAGGACAGGGAGTACTATTCATTCAGAAAGGTGGGGGACGCAGAATACCGGGACCTGCTGTGAATATAGTTTCTTGGTAAAAAAGGTGAGTGGATAAGAGGAATAGGTGCATTTGAGACTTGCTGGGGCTACTAAACAATCTTTAAAGGGGCTATATTATGAGAGAATTAACTATTCTGAACTTGCGCCCATGTTATAATGTTCCGTCACAGACGTTTTTCATTGTGTAGTAAATGGCATCATTATCATCATGAACCTTTTTTTTTTGTCTGTTTCTGTTCAAAAGACCAACACTCTCCACTCTAAGGCTGCTGTCCCTTCACTTGTTTCTTTATGGTACCAGTAGAGTACTTAAATTAAAAGTGTTTTTATTTGATCACATAATATTTTTAAAGGTGCTGTTTTAGAGGCACTGAAATTTTTAAAATATTAATAAAAGAAGAATATTGCCTCTTGAAGCAGCACAAACCTTTCAATGAGCTGGTAAAAAGGTTTAAGATTAAGGGAGGGTTGTACTGCTTAAGGATGAAATGTTCAGAAATATCCAAAAGATGGTCGGTGCCAGCCATACTAATTTGTTTTTTTTTTGTGTGTTGTTTTTGTTCTTTCCACTCCCTCTGAGCAGCAGACAGCAGAGGTGGATCCTGCTCAGCCCTGGTCTCTGCTGAAGATGCCTGAAGTGAACCAGCTGCTCAGGGAGATGTCTGTGTGTGTGAGGGACCTCCAGGCCTTGTGCACTGTCCTGGTCCAGAGGGCCCATGGCCAGGAGCCAAATCTGTCTGTGCTGCTTGGCATCAAGTGTACGTATATGACCCACACAGGAGTATGGACTAGGGCTGCTCGATTCATCGAGTTATTTGAGTAATTTTATTAGTAAAAAGCTTTGATTAACATTCTTTGAACTTGAAGCTTTGTTTAATGAATGTAAATAAGGCTGGTGCATAGCGCTGGGAACTTTGTATGCACGGAACGAAGTTTCTGCACAGTTAATGCACAACACACTAGCGACAGTAACGCAGTGGTTGGGCTATAAACTGAATAGATTTGAGTTTTAGCTCACATTTTGAATGTATATATAAACTACTGTGACAACCTGCCTTGTTGGGAACAACTAGCATGTCACCATATTCAATAAAATATACAAAAAACCATGCCTACCTCTCCCACACTACGTAACCGCTGCACCGTTCCTTGATTCGTCCCCGGCTTGCGCCACAGTTCAATCTTCTCCTTCCTGGTTTCCATAAAATAGCAGTGCCAATGAGCCCCGTGCGTAGCAGCCACAGTGCAGCACGAGCGCCACAAAGACCGAGACCTGTAACCTCTTGCGATTGCCGTCATCTCCCGAACACATCCAACAATAAATATCCTCCATTACGCTTTAAAATTAGTTAAATCCCTTCAAGTAATTCGCTCCAAAACTTAACTTTTTCCTTAGCCGTCCTCTCATTCCATCCTCTCCGCTCCACATGTCAGGACCCCACTGCGTCATCACACACGTGACTCAGACTCGGACTGACCCGTTTCCTTTTTTGTTGTTTTGTTTTTTGCTGTTTGTTTGTTTTTCATTTAAACAATGCATTTCGTTAATAATGGCAATCAATTCTGTTGAAAATGTTTATTTTATTTAAATGTGATATGTGGATTTATAAACCTAAGGGCCCAATCTGAAACCTGCACAAGAGCCCGTCATTACCACCTCACGCCACTCTACCCATACCACAGTTTGAGATGCCCTGCACTAATGCAACTTGACAACGCTATAGCCTTTCAGAAACTAGGCTCAGTAACGACATGCAGAATATAGAAACTCTGGACCAAAAATTGAGAAACATACAAATAGTATGGTAAACAGAGCAGAACAGAGCAAGCCTGCTCATTTCAGATGTTACAGTTATGATGGGTCAAGTATAGTTGAGGTACATGGGTTTGGAATGGGAAGACCCCACTGACTTTTATCTCCATAACTTTTCACATGTACTCATGCACTTATTTCTGACCCTAAATTTATTTGACTCTTTCTGCTCCTTTCAGCTCTGAGTCTATCAGGGGAGGAGACTGACTGCAGGGCGCTGGAGGACGAGGAGCTGAGGATGAAGCTGCTGGAGGTGGCTCAGCTCAGGCGAGACGTGGAGGAGCTGAGGAGGAGTATGACCCAGCCCTCTGTCCTGCATGACATGGGCTAACTCAATCACCCTGTGAACATAATCAAAAACATGTAAATAAATCCTGAATAATCGATTTATTATATAAGTGTGTGTTGATTAGCAGTTGTCATCAACTCATTTTTGACCATTTACAGTACATTTCCTCACATTTCAGCTGTTTTTTTTCACCTATATGTAACACTGCAAAAAAAAAATAAAAAAAAATCCCAAGATCCATTTTTCATTCTTACCCAGAAAATGTTTTGAAAATGACAGAGGAGCTAACTGGAAAAAATACAGACAGCTTTTTAAGAATTCATTATCTCAAGAAGACATTCTAAAGGAATGCATTCATTTATGCCATCTTATCCACTGCTTCAAGCACCATTATTACAAGACATGAAACTACTAAACTCTAATCATATGTACCTGTCGTATTTTCCCGAATAGTTTCTACAGACACAGCTGTACAGGGCTGTTCTCTGAAGCCTTGCAGTCTCTTTTTGCTGAAATCATGCAGCTTCTGTTTTCAGTCTTATTTTAATCTTCCTCCACTGGGATAGAATTATTTATAAATATGTCTTTACTGCATGTTGATATTAAGTCTTGAATTCCCTTCGGGATCAATAAAGTATATAATCTAATCAAAGAAAAAAAACACTGATTGCAATCAAACAAATGTCCAGTAGATGATGCTTTAACACCATAGTGCCGAAAACAAACTTCACAATATGTTCACTCAAATTAGAATGGTTGATTCTCCATTACTTTAGGTAACAGCAATTTGGATCATTAAAATAAAAACAGCTAATGGGGACAAGTGAGACATTTAAAAACACAATGGTATAAGAACACAACAGAACACAACATATAACTGGAATAAAAGCTAAACCTGAGTAGTCCGCTATGTAACTGTTTGGTGACACATCTGTCTCTCAGCTCACAGTGCTGCTCATCTTGTAATTATCCATCAAAAAAAAAAAAAAAAAAAAAAAGAAGAAAGAATGGCACCATTGATATGTTTACATTGAATCTTCTCATACACACCTAAGGTCTATCCCAGGGCTGTCCAAACAATAACTTGGGGGCCAAATGCAGCCCGAAGTCCATTTTGTATTGGCTCCATGGCCCAAATTTCCACTCCACAGGTAGTATTCATATTTGTTTGTGAGGGACCTTTTTTTACTGGCATATAATGTGCCAGTCCCAAACCCGGACAAATTAGCATTTTCACTGTGGAGGTCCCTGTCAGAAAGGAGACAAGTGAATGGGCCTTTCCATTATAGTGAGGTGAATTATGTTACCTCTGGACCTCCTCTGCATATATTTTTCAGTAGTTGGCCCAATGAAAAAAGTTTGGACACCCCTGGTCTATCACATGACCTTCCCCTTCCTCTGTGACTTAAACTCAACAGTCATATACAGACCAATGAGACAAAAGACATACATTTGAAATGTACATCTTAAGTCGGTGAATAGCTGTTAATTTAAGTTTAATAGTTTATTTTTAAAAAGGGACCATGTTTAATTTTTAACATAAATATTGCCATTTGATGCAATGTAGCTGAGTTAGCCTTAGGCTAATTTACATCTGCAGTCCCCCAGCAGGGTACAGTGCAACCCACATGACATTTAACAAACAAAAAAAAAAACTTGGGGTTGAAACACAGTAAACACACAAAATATTCACACTTAGTTTGGTACAGAAATGGCTTTTTATCCAAAACCTTTACTCACATTGGTTTTAGATAAGAACATAACTTTTGTTTTACTAATGTTCAAGCTGAGACAGGATCACTCAAGCCATTCAGCCACACGTTCCATAGCAAAGTGATATTTTCAAAAATGACATTATGGGCAACATTTGGACATAATGGATGTTTCAAAACAACACCTTCAGAAAAAGAGTGTACACATCTTCAGCTGAACAAGCATGATAGCTATTTAACAGCAAAAAAATTGTGACCCAACACGTATATTTATTTTTTATTCCATGGGCTTTGTGTCATTATTGAGTTCATGTGTTCCAAGGTAGATTACATGCACATAAGCATGAAGGGCCCCACACTTACCCATCTCTGTTGGACTGATAAGGGTTATTCACTACTGCTTCTACAGTACCACACTGCTGACCAACTGAGGGGCTGTGGACTGAAAGGTGTGCCACTGACAGGAAGTGGACCTGGTCGCGCATTCCTTCAGCAGATGTGTGACTGAGAAAATATTATGACAGATGGAGAGAGGAAGGTGGGGAAATAAATGCTCTGAAAAAGCTTATAGTACAGGATGAGAGCCTCACATGACAGACATGTCATGACATGACATGACAGACACTGAGCCCAGAACAGGAGCTGGGTGCTGGAGGGTCAGGTCCAGACTTTACCTCAAAAGGAAAAATGTACAGTGTCACATATGAAGGCTCCGTTTGTTTTCTATATTAATCATCAGCTCTCTAATTAATATCCCATCAATGAGTTTCAAAAGGACAGCACCAACTCTTGACATTCTCTCTGGAAACATTTAAATATGCTCCCAGTGTTTATCCCACAAAGGACAACAAAATGTTTTTGCTGACATTGGTGGGTTGTTAGTCTCTTAGGAACTTTCTAATGGTTTAATTACACGAAAAGGTCAGTAACAGGCAAAGAAAGACGTAAGAGTTTTTGATCACTAGTTATATTTTACAGTGTTCTGTACCATTGTAAGATAGGGACAGTTTTGGCTGTTAACGGCAAATCTCTGTATGTCTCTAATGGGTAAAGGAACAAACGTGTCTCTAAATCCCTGACTTGATTCAAGGATTTTTTTACTGATTCTAAACTCTAAGGCAGGGACAACAGTGGCACAGGAGGTTAAGCAAAACTATTCACTACCACAGCATTAATTCAATTCAGTTCAATTCAGATTTATTTGTATAGCCCAGTATCACAACAAAAGGCGCCTCAAAGGGCTTCACAAACAGTTAATCAAATATAAACACACAATCAGACTTAACACCAGTGTTGGGTTAGTTACTCAAAAAAAGTAACTAGTTACAGATTACTAGTTACTCTTTTAAAAAGTAATATATTACTTTACTTAGTTATTGACTCATGAAAGTAATTTAGTTACTTTACTTTTGGATTACTTCCTAACAGGAAGGCCTAAATGAACCCAATTCTAAATAGAAGAAGCCTTGTTAGCGCCAAAGTGGGGCATGTCTCTTCTTTCCCCGCTGTGCCTGCTGACAGCAGCAGCAGCTGCATGCACCTTGACGCACGTGAAGAGGGATCAGCGCGCGGACAGGACGAGTGGCTGCTGCGCGCATAAAGAGAAGCAGAGAAGCGAATGGATGAAAATAAAGTAGGAAACGTATTAGCGCTATTCATTTAATGCATTTTCATTCCGTGTTCTTGCGGTAAACTGCAGGTAAATGAAACTGACTGTAGTGACTGGGTATTTTGTTAGTAACTGTAATATTATTACTGGGGGCTCGAAAGTAACGTGTTACCCGCTGCGTTACTGACAATTGTAATCTCGTTACTGCAACTCATTACTTTGTAACGCGTTACTCCCAACACTGCTTAACACACAATCAACACAAACAATAACTACACTAAAGTAAACAGACCCAGAACACTCCTGTTCTTAGACCCTCCTTCTCGGTAAGGAAAAACTCCTAAAAAACCCAGCTGTGGGGAAAAAAAAGAAGAAACCTTATGGAGCCCAACTGAAGGAGAGATCCTCTCCCAGGGCGGACAGGCAATATGTGTCTAGGACTATTAGTCCATTAGCTCATCTATAGGATCATAGTTCAGGTCTGTAAGGATGCAGTAGGTGGGCCTCATCCAGACAGGTGAGTGGGATGAGGTAGGCCTGGGAAGTCCATGGGATGCAGTGTTAGCATGTTTAACCCTCATCTGATTAAAGGGAATAAAATGTGACCCATAGATATATTATATTTTCTCAAATATTTTCTGTCATATTTCAGACATTCTTTATTTTATTGCTCAGATTTTTTCATGATTTTGTTGGTATATTTGTTTTGAAAATTTTATAAACACACGTATTAGGGTTGCTAATGACTCCAGCCAAAAGGACCTATTTTTAATGTTTTTATCACTTTCATTAGTTTTTCTTTTACAAAACATCAATATTTGATGTCCAACACACTAGAGGGAAGTTAGGGGCTCACTGTCATTTTTAAAGAGCAACTCACCCCTAAACCAATTTTTTTTAGGTGATTAGCTGTACAAACAGGGCTTTAGTGATACATCTCACTATTTATAGTCTTATGCTTGACCGTTTTGTAAAAAAAGGTCTAAATTCACATTTTGTAGTGAAAACCGTCAGAGTGCTGCCCTCCTAGGGTCAAACAGTGGAATTTCTGCTCAATAGTTCCAGATAGGCAAGTGTGACGTAGTATTTGACCTTGTTACCACACCTGTGCCGAGTATCTCCTCCCACAGCCCGTGCTCTCCACGCCCTTGCTGTCTCTCTCCCCCGCGAGCTCATCCCAGTCCCGCTGTTGCCAGGTGTGGATCTTTTTCCTAAACATGCCACTCAGCCCCGCATTTACCGTTCAGTCTCTTCCGCCCCCCTCCCTTCTCATAGCTGCGCTTCTACTGTCCCGTGTGTCAGCGCACAATAAGGCATAATGAGCCTGATCAATGACAGTATATACCTACAAATTAGTGACACTGGGGAGAGTTTTGACTCCACAGATGTGTTTTAGTCTTACCACGCTTTAAGTCACTTTTTGTTTGATGACAATCAATTTCTTACTCGTGGAGATACAATCAAAAACAGCTCTCAGCTGAAATAATACCTTCAGTAATAAAGACACAGGTGAAGCACACGTTACTGTGGCAGCATATGACGCTTTTCTCACAATATTTCAGCTGTGTTATTATAAAAGCAACATAAAACATGAGTCCAGATGTCCTGTATATTTTTTCCCCTTTCTGGGACTTGGCAACCCTGCTGTGCAGGACGTCCATGCCTCGCTCCTCCCTCAGTTCTCCTCCTCTGTCTCTGTCAGGTCTCTGCCCACTTTTTGAGCAGTTTTCAATATCTGGCAGTGGGTGGAGTCAGGCCTGGGCCAGAGGTGAGTTAGTCTTTATGTTTGTTCAAGTTTACTGAGGCACACTGCACACACAGCACTGTCTACACACAGCAGAGAGGATGCTGTGGTCACAATACAGTCCTCACTCTAGGCTCTGGATTGAAGCAAAATAATTCAATTCAATTCAGATTTATTTGTATAGCCCAGTATCACAACAAAAGTCGCCTCAAAGGGCTTCACAACAGTTGATCAAACATAAACACACAATCAGACAACACAAACAATAACTACAGTAAACAGACCCAGGACACTCCTGTCCTTAGACCCTCCTTCTCGGTAAGGAAAAACTCCTAAAAAAAAAAACAGCTGTGGGAAAAAAGAAGAAACCTTATGGAGCCCAACTGAAGGAGAGATCCTCTCCCAGGACGGACAGGCAGGACTGTTAGTTCATTAGCTCATCTATAGGATCGTAGATCAGCTGTGTAAGGATTCATCCAGGGAGTGGGGTGAGGTAGGTTGAGGAAGTCCTGAGGATGCAGCAGGTGGGCCTCATCCAGACAGGTGAGTGGGGCGAGATAGGTCCGGGAAATCCAGGATGCAGCAGGGGCCTCATCCAGACAGGTGGGTGGGCGAGAAAGGTCCGGGAAATCCAGGATGCAGCAGGGGCCTCATCCAGACAGGTGAGTGGGGCGAGATAGGTCCGGGAAATCCAGGCTGCAGCAGGGGCCTCATCCAGACAGGTGAGTGGGGCGAGGTAGATCCGGGAAATCCTTAGAGGTGAGGTTGAGGGCCCACAGGTTGGGACAGGAGCACAGATGGGGTCAGCTAAGATCCAATCGTCACTGGGACATCTGCCGGCAGCCAGGCATCTGAAACAGTCCCCACTCCCCCAGAGGGGAGCGGGAGAGAGGAACAACTTGTGAATAGCAAGGAACTGATTGGAGATATAGAATATTAGATAATATTAATTACAGTGATAGGAGAGGAGCAGCAGATGAAACCAGGGGATAGAGGCACCATACTTCCCCAGCTTCTAGCTCCTAGAGCAGCCTATCTTCAGCTGTGGAGTTAACCCTGTTCAGCCTTGTAAGTCAGGAGAAGGATTTTAAACCTAATTCTGAATTCAACTGGAAGCCAGTGAAGTGAAGCTAGCACAGGAGTAATATGTTCTCTCCTGTTAGTTCCAGTGATAGGAGAGGAGCAGCAGATGAAACCAGGGGACAGAGGCTCAGTGCACCATACTTCCCCCAGCTTCTAGCTCCTAGAGCAGCCTATTTTAAGCTGTGGAGTTAACCCTGTTCCTAGCTGGCCTGACCATAAGCTTTCTTGAAGAGGAACGTTTTAAGCCTAACCTTAAGTGTAGAGACTGTGTCTGCCTCTCTAACATGAGCTGGAAGCTGATTCCATAAAACAGGAGCTTGGTAACTAAAGGCTCTACCTTCAACTGTACTTTTAGAACCCTGGGAACCACTAATAGCCCTGCATTTTGTGAGCGCAGTACTCTGCTTGGTTGGTATGGCACTATAACATTATTAATGTAGGATGGGGCCATACCATTTACAGCCTTCTGAGTCAGGAGAAGGATTTTAAACCTAATTATGAATTCAACTGAAAGCCAGTGAAGTGAAGCTAGCACAGGAGTAATATGTTCTCTCCTGTTAGTTCCTGTTAATAATCTTGCTGCTGCGTTTTGAACAAGCTGAAGACATTTTAAAGAGTTTTTAGGGCACGCTGCCAGCAGAGAGTTACAGTAATCCAACCTAGATGTAACAAACGCATGGACAAGTTTTTCAGCGTCACTTTTAGATAAAATATTTCTGATTTTGGCTATGTTACATAAGTGAAAGAATGCTGTTTTACAGGCTTGGTTTATATGAGCGTTAAATGATAAATCTTGGTCAAATAAAACTCCTAAGTTTCTCACAGTAGAACTTGAGGCTACACTGACACCGTCCAGGGAGACTATCTGGTCAGACAGAGCATCTCTCAGCTTTTTGGGGCCTAGTATAATGACCTCTGTTTTTTCTGGGTTTAGGAGAAGATAGTTAATTGTCATCTATGTCTTTATGTCTCTCACACAGGCGCTAAGTTTCTCAATGCAGTCATTCTGATCAGGTTTAATTGATAAATACAACTGTGTATCGTCTGCGTAACAGTGAAAATTAATGCCATGTTTTCTGATTATGTTTCCTAAAGGCAGCATGTAAAGCATGAACAGAATGGGCCCAAGTACTGAGCCTTGCGGCACTCCATAGCTAACTTTACTGCACTGCGAGGAATGTTCATTTACACTGACAAACTGGTACCTATCAGATAAGTAGGATTTAAACCAGCAGAGGGCAGCTCCTCTGACCCCTATGTCACATTCTAATCTCTGGAGTAAGATGCTGTGGTCAATGGTGTCAAAGGCTGCACTGAGATCTAACAGAACCAGGATTGAGACCAGTCCTTTGTCTGAACTTAATAACAAGTCATTTGTGACTCTAACTAATGCAGTTTCTGTGCTATGGTGGGGTCTAAACCCTGACTGAAAATCTTCAAATAAGCTATTGTCCTGTAGGTGGCGACATAACTGTTTAACTACAACTCTTTCTAGGATTTTTTAAATAAAAGGGAGATTTGATATTGGTCTATAGTTGCCTAAAATGTCAGGATCTGGACTGTTTTTTTTCAGAAGCGGTTTAATAACTGCACATTTAAAAGACTGTGGCACATAACTTGTTTCTAAGGAGGCGTTTATTATAGACAGTATAGGTTCATTAATTAGGGGAAGAGTTTCTTTAAAAAGTTTGGTAGGTATTGGGTCTAAAAGACAAGTTGAGGTTTTGGAGGACATAATGACTGATGTTATCTCAGCTTGGTCTACAGCGATGAAGTAGTCTAACGTTACAGATGGTTTTATAGTGGCCTCCCTTTTTACAGCTTTGGCTTACTCTGAGCTGATCATAGGGAGAATTTTATTTAATTTGTCTCTAATACTTGTGATTTTGTTATTAAAAAATTGAAGAAAGTTTTCACAGCTGAGAGTAACAGGGATACAGGGTTCTACTGAGCTGTGACTGGTGGTCAGCCTGGCTACAGTGCTGAACAGAAACCTAGGGTTGTTCCTGTTTTCTTCTATTAAAGTTGAATAGTATCTGGTTTTGGCATCGCGGAGAGATTTTTTATAATTTAAAAGACTATATTTCCAGGCATTCAGAGACTGCTCTGAGCTGGAGTGACGCCATAGCCTTTCTAATTTATTGGTTGCTTGTTTAAGGGAACGTGTTTCGGCATTAAACCATGGTGCTACACGATTCGGCCTAACAACCTTTTGTTTTAATGGAGCTACTTTATCAAGAGCCGTCTTTAAAGACTGCATGGCACTGTCAACAAACTGATCATTTTTACTAGGACTCAAGCTATGGGAGCTGTTCTCTACATACTCACTCAACATTGTGCTAAATATTGGCTTAATTATGTGTTTAAACTTTGACACAGATTGGTCAGATAATGTTCTTCTAATCTGGGTTTTGTTCATTGGAACAGTAAAGTCTTTGAGTATAAACTGAAAGGTAATTAGAAAGTGATCTGAGAGTATGGGGTTATGAGGCAGGACAGTGAGCTCACTAACCTCTATACCATAGGTTAAAACAAGGTCCAGGGTGTGCTTGTGACAGTGAGTGGGTTCATTTATGTTTTGAGTGAAACCTATGCTGTCTAATAAGGCTGCAAATGCATAACCTAGACAGTCGCTGCTGTCGTCAACATGAATATTAAAATCACCTACTATTACAATCTTATGTGAGTCTAACACTATACTGGATAGAAAGTCAGAGAACGCTATTAAAAATTCGGAATAGGGACCAGGAGGCCGGTAGATGATTATAAACACAACTGTTTTTTGTTTCTTACAGTTTGGGTGATTTATAGTTAGTATGAGGTTTTCAAAGGAATTATATGTGTGTTTAGATTTGGGGCTAAGAAGTAAACTAGACTGTGATATTACTGCCACTCCTCCACCTCCGCCTGTGCTCCTCGCTGTCTGAAGGTTTACATGACTTGGGGGAGTAGCTTCATTAAGTCTCACATAATCATCCTGTTGTAGGTTTCTGTTAAGGCTAGTAGGTTAAGTTTATTATCATTAATTAATTCATTAACTAACAGGGATTTAGAGGAAATGGACCTAATGTTTAATAATCCACATTTAATTATGTCATTGTTTTGATTATTATTAATATTATTAATAGGTCTACAAGAAGTTATTTTTATTAAATTTGTGGCTCACTGCTCTTATTTGTCTTTTGCTGTTGGAGTTAGTGTTTAGGCCGGGGACAGACACAGTCTCTATTTGCTCTGCTAAAATACCTTTATACTGGGTTTGTACCAGCTCGTAAGGAAGCTCAGAGAAGTGTTTTAAACTACTGCTCTGTGCCCAGGTCCCACTTCTGACTCGTCAGGTTGAACAACTAATGAAAATGAAAATACTATTCTTTATATGAAAAACCGTGGCAGGGAGCGCTTCGTAGGTGCTCAGGTAGACCAAAAAGAAACAAGTCAGGCGCTCTTTGGGAAAAAAAGAGGTGATGCCTTGTAACTAAAAAGCAAACGAATCCAACGCACTCTGACTGTTTCTCAGTTAAAAAGCCTTTATTCCAACATGGCTTAAAGAATTAAAAACACACCAACGCGTTTCAGCCCAAAGGCCTTCCTCAAGGTGCACTACCCAACTCAGAACAGGTGTGTTCATTATATAGGGAGGGGCATAGGGAACCTCACTCTCTATTTAAATGTCCGTATAATTTTTACACCAAAGTGAAAATGTAAAAGAAAAATGATAATAATAATAATAATAATAATACTAATAATAATTAATATAAAGAAAAAATAAATAATACTAATGACAACTAAACCATACAAAGTAATGTATATGTAAAGTTATCTCTGCAGTTCATTGTCTATCAATTGTATGCGGACACTTGTAGGCAGTTTTTCATGCAGGCCTGCATGTACTTTTTATGGCCAATCACACGCTCAGAACAAATCAGATCAGAAACACATTCATTGGTCCATGCTTGTCTTTGTACAGTGAAGTACCAACTGGAAACATACCAACCAATTCCAGTGCTAGCGCAAACTGCACAAATCACAAATCTGACAATAAATTGACTAAAACACAAATATTTAAAGAGGAGGAGGTGCTTCTTTTTTTAAACTTTTCACAAACTTTTTCACAACTCCGGATTTGGGCCTTTAAAGAATGTTAGCTCATGTTAGATGTGTTTCAAATGTGCACTCAAACTCAAACTCAAACATTTACTGTATAAACTGAAAAATGCCTTAAGATTTTCCTTTTGTGTGAACGTCTAAATTAATATTTAGTTTTATAACTGTACATAACTGCTCTTCATTTGTGATGCATGGAGTCCTCTAACTTCTGGGAGGTATTGCAGCCCAGGACGACTGGACTACATTCCACAATTCCTCTGCATCTATTGGTTTGCCCTTAGAAACAGCATTTTTAATGATATATATATATATATATATATATATATATATATATATATATATATATATATATATATATATATATATATATATATATATAACAGTATGGGTAAAAGAATGATAAGGTTAGAGCTGCCAGGCAGGAGACAAAAAAAGATAGAAAGGAGTTAAAGGGAGCCACATGACTCACTATAGAGACCCCTGAAGGGAACAGCTACAATGATCAGTAAGAAGAATGTACAAATTTGTGAAATGATTAATATTCATATCAATAATCTGTACATACACCCAGTACACCATGCCCTTTGCTGCAGAATTGTGACATTGAAAAACATTATCTCTCAAAACCTTTGGTCAATTCTGACAGCCTTTTCTTGGTTCCTTTGATTTAAATGCAGATGATTTCCTGGCTTTGGTTTAGGCTGTGGGTGAGGTGACCAGAAAAAGTGCATTCTGCAAATGTTTCACTTCAGGGTCTTTAGTCCAGAATAAAAGGAAGTTGAATGGGGAGTATGCAGATGTGAGAGCAGTCAGAGGGAACACCGTTCTTTGGATGACCAAACACAATTCTTTAGTGTTATGGAGATTTTTTCTGCAAATGAGATGGGTCCACTGCAAGGTCTGCCAAGTTCAGGTGCACAGCCATTCATCATTTTCTACTCTGCTACTGTGCTGCAGTAGTTACAACAATCACAAGCACAGATTTGAATGGTATGTAATGTAAATATGTAAATATCATACTGATTATCTCACTCAGAGACCTAAAGTTACATCCTGTAACTATTACATCCTGTAACTATTAATTGTGTGGACAACTCAGGCTTAAACAGTTTATTAAAAACAGTTAAATCATAGTATGTACCAGGAAACAGGGAGAAAGTTTATTTTAAACTGACAAGATTGTTTTACAGTATAGTTGTCTACTTATTCCTTTATTGACTTTATATAACCAGTTGTCAGATGTCCAAGGAGCCACAAGAATAGGGCTAAAGAGCCACATGTGGTTCTAAAACCATAGGTTGCAGATGTCTGGCCTATAACTACTGCACATTATGTGGCACAAATGTCAGTGGCATCACAGAATGTATTAAGTATGAGTGACAGGAGAGTGGATTTATATCAGAAGTGTTGGTGCTTAAGTTCCTGTTCCCCAGTGCTGTTGGAGCAGAAGGTCAAAGTTTCTATGGTTCCTCATTTGCAAAATATAACTTCACACTCAGCAGCATCTACATGAAATATGTAGTCAGTGTAGCAAATCCTTATACACACACCCCGAAATTATAAAGAGACAAACCATCTCAGAACCTGAGCAAAATAGATAATCCAGACTTCCTTTTTACTTGCTGTGTCAGGTTTAAGAACGTGTGCATTTATTTTGACGTTAGAGTCCAAGCACAAAGCAAAACAGCAAAAAAACAAAAAAAAAAAAAAAAAAAACTGTAAATCTGTTAATAACAGTAACCAACAGAAGGACGTTCACATCAGACACTGCAGCAGCAGAGTAATCAAGTTGCCAGCCCACCCAGCACACAGACTGTTCATTCCCCTCCCACCAAGCAGAGGACTATAGTGCCTTGAGCTAACTAAGGGTACCATGTGATGTTGACTATGCAGTGCTAAGCAAAACTGAGTATCCACTTCTGGCTTTTTTTTATATTTTTACATATTTGTCACTTTAATGTGTCTAATCAGCAAACAAGCTTTATATTACATTATCATACAACATGCAGTTTTTACTTAATGGAAAGAGCAGTCTAAACCTTCTTGGATGTGTGTGCATACAGCAGTCCAAATTGTATTGTATAGTAAGTTTTATCCAAAATAAATATGTCTGCAGATATGATGAGACTCAAATCAAAAATATCTGATTGATGTGTGAGTTGTTTGCTGTTTGTTTGTTTTTATAAGTTAAAAGGTTTACTTTAATAATAATTTCCTTTATTTAGAAAAAGCTTCATCATTCCTGTGACAATGGAAACACAGGTCCAGTACCATAGGAGGAGCAGATGGAAAAACTATTCAAACTCAAGCAGCAAAAGTGAGAGTAGTAACACTGGCTCTGTTCAGATCAGATCCAGAGAAAACACAGCGTCAGGACATCTAATGAAAGCTCGCTCAGATCTCTCACTGACAGCCATCTTAAATCCACTCAGCCTTCTCTGGGGACACATTTTCTGCTCGCTCAATATGTTCATAGCTCCTTCACTCCACTCGCCATGGTAACCTTGGCTTGTGTCCATCTGTCTTCACTGCTCACAAAAGCTCTGTCATTCCACTTCTGTGCAGTGTGACAGCAGCTTACAGCACACAGCACACCTGACATTCTTGATATGTCTTCTGAAACATTGCCTGAGCCAATGACTTTTGACTCAGGTTTCTTTGTTGGTTGCTTTGTTTGTCTCAAAAAGTAATGGTTGGATTTTAATAGAGTCAGGGTTAGGGTTAGGGTTACCCTAACCCTAACCCTAACCCAAAACTCAGCTGTGGGCAAAGGAACAAGTGATTCTGGAACCTCATCTGGATCCAGAAAACACCTTTTTGGGAGCTTTGGCTTTCTCACTTCTGAAAATGCTTAGATTAGGTATATGTCCCTTTAAAGCCCTATATTCCTCTGCTGGCCATGCCCACTTCACTCTGGCAGCTCAATCTCTGTATACAAAGTAGTTTCAATGTATTTTCTAAGTAGCAGTGGAGCAGGGTTGCCAAGTCAAAAAAAATGTTGCTGCGGGTGAAAGAAATTTGTCTGTGGGTTGGGCAGAGCTAGTATTTTGAATGTAGATTATGTAAATGATGGGCTAAAGATCCATGTTTTGAATGGCAAATCTGACAAATCTTTACAAAACCCAATTGTTATCACAGTGAAGCTAAAGTCATGCAGTATTTTCATACACTGTTGTGGGCAGGTTTTAAATTGCTTTTAGTCAGGTTTTGACTTTCAGACCTGCCAGGGACAGAGGAAAGCTAACAAGTGTTTTTAGCTTTCCTCTCAATAAGCCTCCAGAAACAGCACTGACTCCTGATAGTCTCTTCTTTAGTTCCCATGTGAATAAAGTTTTGTGGACTTAAGTTCAGACATGAGACGAGAATGTCCGAGTGCTTGCACTGAGCAGGGGGAGGTGGACAGATCTGGGTATGAAGGCTAATTAGCATGGATGTTAGCAACATGAAGCTAACAGATGTGACGTATTATAACGTTCAAAAACTCAGAAAAACTGAGTTATAATGGGTCTCCTTTAAGGAACCGTCTTCCTGCTTAGTGGATAGAGCTTCACTCCCTGCTTTGAGTCCAGGTCTGGGCACTATAGGCACTTTTCCAGTCGGTCAGAATGGGACAGGCGGGGTCGGTTTGGGGATGTTTCCACTTTCCAAAGCGTTCCAAAGTGTTCTCAAAAAGCAGTCCAAACCATTCTACTTTTGGCGCTTCTCCTCGATGGGGTCCAGCTTGGTTAAGCATCTGGAACGGTAAGAGTTGGGCACTGCTGCGAGCTGATTGGACAAGAGAGACTCCTCACTTGGGCAAAAACAACAAGCCAAAGGACAGAAATAAAAGGGAGATTTTTTTTTTTTTTTTTTTTTAAATCAAACATGTACTTGTCCTTGTGATAAACAGCCATATTCCAAGAGAGGATGAGCTAATGTTGAGGCAACGTTTTCTAAAAATAAAGCTAGTGTATATTAGCAGCAGCTGTTTCCAGTTTAGCGAAGTATGGCTTTCACTTCAAGAATCTAAACATTTTTAGTTTAGACTGAATTAAACACAAGTCAAACTCATGTGGTTATATGTTCAGTGGTTAAAATGTGTTTAAGTGGTGCAGAGAAGTGAATTTAATGCACCGAAAGCTGGAGGTAAACCTGAAGTGGTCTCCTGTTTACTGAAGCTAATACAGCTTTAGCTCCAGCCTCACACAGACACACACCAGCCTTACATAGACATACCAGGATTTACGCTCCTCTTTTTATTAAATGTTGCAAGTGCCTTTATGTTTTAAAAATGAGTATCAAACATATTTTTATCTCATTTAAACACTACTTTTGTTGAGCTTGTGTGACATCAATGTTTATGGAACAGACGTGGGTCTCCTGGACCCAGAGGATTGGAAACACCAGTAGGTTATAGAGCTACATATTCTATTCTGTATTCCGTACTGTTCTCCCTAGTGTAAAAGCACATTATGTTTCCATTGTGAGGTAGGACCAAGGTCTTTGTGGAGATCTGTGTGTTCTGAGATGACTGCAGACCCTTGCTCTGAGTTTCAGTTGCATGTTGACACTTAGAACTGAAAACCTGCTGTGTCACAACCCATAGCATCCCCAGACCCCCCCAAAGAATGCTAAAATTATACTGTAATGACCCCTCGCTGTCAGCCAGCCCTGTCTTTGAGAAATATGGATAAGAGTGTGCTCTGAATCAAAGGCAGCAAGACGAGGGCTCCTGCTTATCACAGTTACACATAATGAGTGAAAAAGCATTGTGCTGCAGTTCCTTTCTGGAGAGCTTTTATCAACTGTAGAGGTGCTCCATCTGTATGAAGCTTCTCTTTCTTCCTGCCGCTCTGAAGCCCCCACAGTCCTAAAAAAGTGCAAAAGCAGGAGGTGGAAAGGAAGGCCATGTGTTGGGGGAAGGGTGTGTTGTAATCTGCGATTGTTACAGTCCCAAGCCTTGCTGTGCCATCACCATTCTAAATTGATTTAAGCATCAATGGCTGGCTCTCTTTAGGGCGGCCGCCACTCTGACCCAGAGTGGCAGAATAGAGCTGAATGAGCACCTGGCCCCTAAGTGCTTCTTTTCCCATCGCTGCGTATCAAAGCCTATTGTGTCCAGAGAGAGTACAGGGGTCACCCACAGACCCCCCACAGGTCAACCACAAGCTGCAGTAGGGAGAGTGAAGGATGGACAGAGAGAGCAAAGAGGAGGGGGTCGCTCAGCGACGTCAGGACGCCCAGGAGGGGCAGCAGGAGTGATGGCTGTGACATCAGTGGAGGAGTTTAAAAAGTTCACTAAAGTTTTTGGAATCTAAGACTTGTAACACGTAAAAGATTTTGGGTTTGAGTCATTACTGTGCAGTTTCACTACTGCTTCTCTGAATGTAAGTTTGTCAAAACCGTATTTTCCGGACTATGAGTCGCTCCGGAGTATAAGTCGCACTAGCCAAAAAATGCATAATGAAAAAGAAAAAAAAACTTATATGTCACACTGGACTATAAGTTGCATTTTTGGGGGGAAATTTATTTTACAAAATCCAACACCAAGAACAGACATTTCATCTTGAAAGGCAAGTAATAGTAATAATAGAATAGAGAACAACAGCTGAATAGGTGTGCGCTATGCTAACGTAACACATTGATGGTTATTCAGCTACATAACAACGAACTGAATAGGTGTCTCATATGTTAACGTAATATATTACCAGTTATATATTATATACATAACTATAGCATAAAGAACATAATATAACAAGTTCACCAAACTCACCATCTCACTCCTAATCGCTAATCCTTTAAATTCTTCATCCTCTGTGTCACTTCTGAACAACTCCGCCAACTCCGGAGGTAGACGAAGCGCCACTTCCTCCTCTGCGTGGCTGTCGTCAGACTCAGCATCAGTTCCATTTCCAATTAATCCTGTCTTTCTCAGTTGTCTTTATAGCCTAAGTTGTTAGCGGTAATGTTTTCATTTTAAATTGTCAGTGGTACAGGTGCAGCAGTACCAAACCTAGAATGCCCTCTAATGAACACGTGAAATATTTTAATATATAAGTCACACCTGAGTATACGTCGCACCCCTAGCCAGAAAAAAGTGCGACTTATAGTCCGGAAAATACGGTACATACACACCAAAACTATAAACTGAAGCCTTTAATAAAATAAACATCTCTCTTCTCTTATGTGAAAACACAACCAGGCAATGCTAATTATTTTTTCTATTTCTATTTGGTCTATTGAGGAGGAAAAAAAATAAAAAATTAGGGAGATTAACCAAGTAATTAAGACCTGGCACAGGATCAATGCAAACATACAACCAAATAAATGATTGTTCAGGAAGCATGGATTTGCTTTGTGTTTGCTGAAGCCTGTTTTTGTGAAACCTGTGGCCAGTGTGGCAAAACAATTGGGAAGATGATGCGATCTGTTGCGATCTGAGTTTGTTTTGTTATTGTTCTGTTTGTCTGGCTGTGCGTGTGTGGCTTTTATTTAAGCCTATAGGCTTCTGCCACTCCCATGCTTCTATCTTTAGTTTTAATTTTTTTTTTTTTATCTTAAACGTATTTCTGTTATGTGTGTATAATAAATACAAAAATTAATTATAACTATAATAAACCAAAACTATAAACCCATGCCAAATTAAACTTTGTGAAAAAACCTTAAGAAACTTTATTCAAAGCATTTATTGTCATATCCTGTGAGCTATTTTGTGTGTCTCAGATTTACACTTCTCATTAGTAGCTGATTGTTTTCACCTTTTCCTAATTCCCTGTGCTCTATTTAACCAGCTCTGTATTTCTACTCAGTGGCAGATTGTATCTTGCCATGTGCAGTACTCTCCAGCCTTTTTGTATCCAAACCTACCTGTTTGCCTGCCCCCTCTGGATCTGTACGTCACAGTCTGCCCTTGTTTTGACCTCGGAAAGGATTTGGACTTTCTAACTGTAAGATATAAAACTAGTGATGGTGAATTTGAAATGAATTTGAGGCCTCATGAAGCAATGAACCACTTTGACACAGCTGTCTCAAGAGTGACACACTGCTCGAAGCATTTAATACAGACTGAATAGTGACATCTGTTGGCTGTCTGTGAGAACTGCGCCCCATTGGAGTACATGGAAAAAAAAGAAATGAGGCCTCGTAAAGCTAAAAGTCAGTCTTATTGGGTCATATTAGATCTTTGTGTCATTGTAATTACATTTCTCTTACTTCTCCAACTGATGCTTAAAAGTGGATGCACAGTGCCGAATCTTGAAAATGTTTTTCTCGTAATTTAAAAATTGAAGACAATTTTGATAAAGAGCTGAAGAGTAAAAAGCAAGTAAAAGCGAATTTAGAGAAAGTAGAAAAACACAGAATTGTTTTAAAATGTGAATAAACAGGTAGATATGAAAAAAAAAAAAAAAAAAAAAGATCAGCTCCTGCTCCCTGTGTTTCCTCTGTTTTTCCAGACATCGCCACAGTGAAACTTGACCTGGACCTGGACTCCTGCCCACCGTCAGTCCCCAGCAACAAGTGCAGGACCTAGCACTGCTCAGCAGCCTGAGCAGCCCCAGAGATAACAGCGGAAGTTGAGCCAGATTCCTCCAGTGACCTGCCAGTGAGACCAAAATCCGATATAATCCACCTACACCACCAAAGACCAGGCTACAGATCCACCTGCAGCCACCCAAGCTATCGGACTCAGAACAAGAACAGGAAGCCCAGTCCACCGGTTTAAACATGAGTTGAACTGACTGTGGCACCCAGAAAGAGAAAGCAAGGGTCTTAAAGCTGCGCTCTGTGAACTGGGTCCTCCACACAATATCCAATGGTCTAAGTTGTTAGACCTGCCAGTCCCATACTGGCCTATCGTCCATGGACCCCAGGTGAGGTCATGAATACAACTAAGGTTTTGCAGAACGCTGAATGAGGAAATGGACAGACAATTACAGCATCACCATGAACTTACACACGGCTGCTCTGACCATGCAATCATAGGCAAAGGGCGCGGATGCCCGGGACATGGACGTGAGGATGTGGCCGAGGCAATGGTCATGGTCACTGGACTAGAGGACAGAGGTTCCAACAAGGACAACGGCATATGGTACACTTGAGGACAGTTTGGACACTGGACTCGAGATTGTCCACAAAGATACGATGAAGGACCTCACCTGAGTGCTCCCCAGGGTTCGGACTGACTGGGCAGCAAGGACAGGCCTGGTGAGAGACGCACCAAGGAGACGTCACCCAGAGGAAGGTACTGCACCCAAAACACACACACATTCACATCTGTAGCTCTGCAATGAAGAACTGTTTACTGCTAACATATACCCACTGGTTTCACAAGCAGTCACTTATTTGGAGAATAAGACTAAGCCACCAGATGGGACTTATCTAAGTCTGGTCTCACTGACATATAGAGCCTTGCCGGAATATACCATTGAACTGAATGGTGAAAAGGGAATGTTTCTTGTTGATTCAGGGGCCACTAACTCTGTGGTCAAAATGGCTAGTCTTAAGAAATCTCCCAAAATGACGTGTACTCTATCAGTGCCTCTGGTGACACTGTGCGAGAGCAATTTGTCTTCACTTTCATGCTCAGACCCTGCAGGCAAAAAATTTAAGCACTCATTTCCATTTTCCTCATTATGTCCAGTTAATGTTCTGGGTTGAGATCTACTGTGCAGATTAGGCATTTGCCTTATCTCCAAACCAGAAGGTCCTCAGGGTGTAACAACTGATCAATTGGCCAATAAAACATATTCACAGAAGTCAGGTTGGGAACTGGGACTCCTTTATATGTATAGCAATGGAAATTGCCACAAACTCCAATTACTACAGACTTAATCAAAATGGCACAAAACAGGGTGTCTCCTGAGGGGTCTACTTTTATGCATGAGGATGACTTGCACTGCACATCACACGAGTCACAGGGACCAGATCCCAGACATAAGGATGTGTGGTTTAGAACACCACATGACAAACTCACCACAGTGTTCATTTACTGGGATTCACACTTTTCTGTTGTGTCTATTTCTCTAACTGGGGGACCACCTTTCTCTGTATGATGTGCCCTGCTCTAAACCCCATGTCTCTCTCTCAAAGTCTACTCACTGTCAGTGGAAGAAGGTGGGCTGGTTTGTGAATGATTGTGAACCAGTCACAGACTGGGCCCCCACCTCTGACCCTGCTGTCTCATTCTCTTCTGTGCTGAAGCATACGCAATGCCTTTCACCTCTGTGTTACACTCAAACCGCTCTCTGTCTCTGGTGCCAGATAAGCATGACGCTTATCAGAACAGCACCTCCTCCTTTCTATCTGACTCTGAGGCTCTAGTTACCCCTGCTTTAAAAGCAGTTTCACAGGGCCTGTGGGCAAAAAGTAAATAGGATGTTTGTTTGATCAAAGATTGTGAACCAGTGGTGATCACCCCTAAATCTGCTTATAGGCCATGCCAGCACCAGTAACCCTTAAAACAAGAAGCCATTGATGATATTACTCCAGTTTTCAATGCTCTAAGGGAGGCAGGAGTAATAGTGCCATGTGACAATTCTCCAGTGTCCTCTCCACTTTTCCTGGTTAAGAAAATCAGGGACCAGTGTGTCCCAACTGAATAGAGGTTTATCAATGGTCTACAAGCTGTCAATATTGCAGTGCAGCAGCGAGCTCCTTTGGTCCCAAACCCATACACCACACTGTCACAAGTCCCACCAGATGCTAAATGGTTCTCTGTTGTTGACCTCTGCGTTTTTCAGTGTCCCAGTAGACTCTCAGTACTGATTCACCTTTGAGTTTCAGGGAGAATTGTGGACCTCAACGAGGTTGTGTCAGGAATTTTGTCAGAGCCGATCATTGTTTAATTCTATGCTAAAACAAAGCCTGGACTTGCAATTGACCACAGGTACGGCCCTGTTGCAATACATTGACGATCTCTTGATCTGTGCCTCCACTGCAGGGCAGTGTGAGAAGGACACAGTTGTGTTGTTATAGCATTTGCATTCAGGGCCACAAGGCCAGCGCGTCGAAGTTGCAATGGGTTAAAGAAAAGGTTCAGTTTTTAGGCCATGACATCTTAGGTGAGGGAAAAGCCATCTCTCCTAAACGCACTGATAACATTCAGAATATTGCTGAACCACTGACAAAAAGCAAATAATGTTTTTCCTGAGCATATGTTCTTACTGTAGACAGTATATAACTAAAGGCTAATTGTTCCCAAAAATAAACATATATAAAGTTTTAAGAATTTGCAAAACTCTTCCGGAAACACAAAATCACTCATATAAGCTAGAGCGAGCTTCTTTGAGTTTGTTTGTTGTTTGTGTTCTCTGCTCTCTGTCTTTTTCTGTCTGTTCAGTGTCTTGTCATGTCAGTGTCTTGTTGTTGGTTTAGATAATCTAATGAAGAAGAAAGAGCTAATTGGAGGTAAATTGTTTAGTGAAATGTAGAAGGTAAAGCTACCTTAACATGTTTACTCCCACTGGCAACATTTGCTGCTGAAAAGAGATCTCTCACTTTTAAGTCTCTACTGTTTTTTATTGCATATACCATGCTGATATTAGTGTATATAACACAAGTGAGTTTTGAAGAAGTCTGGTGAGTTTCACATGATTGGGGTCAAAGTTCACATGACCACAGGTGTGTATTCACAAGGTACACCTGGGGAGAAGCTCAGCCTCTGCCTAAGTCTGAAACAAAAGTTTAGACTCCTAAAAACACTTATAATTTTCTTGCTCAGGAGAGCTCGGTCCTTCTAGTCTCCGTACTACTGTCTGTAAAGTGTAAATTTGCACAATGGTCCTTATACAATTTTTATGGGTGGTTCAGAATAAGAATTTTTTTCTGCTTTAGGTCTCCCACTATTGTCATTAGTTTGCTTGGCTGAGATTTCATGTGTGTTTGCGCTGACCTCAACACTAGCTGGATTGTAAGTCGCCATACCTTTTAATCCTGACCTATACTCCATGCTGTCCACACATTTTTCTGTTTGAATGCCTCTGACATACACTGCTCAAAAAAATAAAGGGAACACTAAATAACACATCCTACATCTGAATGAATGAAATATTCTTATTAAATACTTAGTTTTTTACATAGTTGAATGTACTGTCAACAAAATCACACAAAAATTATCAATGGAAATCAAATGTATTAACCCATGGAGGTCTGGATTTGGAGTCACACTCAAAATTAAAGTGGAACAACACACTACAGACTGATCCAACTTTGATTTAATGTCCTTAAAGCAAGTCAAAATGAGGCTCAGTAGTGTGTGTGGCCTCCACATGCCTGTATGACCTCTCTACAACGCCTGGGCATGCTCCTGATGAGTTGACGGATGGTCTCCTGAGGGTCTCCTCCCAGACCTGGACTAAAGCATCCGCCAACTCCTGGCCAGTCTGTGGTGCAACGTGGCGTTGGTGGCTGGAGCAAGACATGATGTCCCAGATGTGCTCAATTGGATTCAGGTCTGGGGAACGGGCGGGCCAGTTCATAGCATCGATGCTTTCGTCTTGCAGGAACTGCTAACAAACTCCAGCCTCATGAGGTGTAGCATTGTCTTGCATTAGGAGGAACCCAGGGCCAACCGCACCGGCATATGGTCTCACAAGGGGTCTGAGGATCTCATCTCAGTACCTAATGGCAGTCAGGCTACCTCTGGCGAGCACATGGAGGGCTGTGTGGCCCCTAAAGAAATGCCACCCCATACAATTACTGACCCACTGCCAAACCGGTCATGCTGGAGGATGTTGCAGGCAGCAGAACGTTCTCCACGGTGTCTCCAGACTCTGTCTCGTCTGTCACATGTGCTCAGTGTGAACCTGCTTTCATTTGTGACGAGCATAGGGCGCCAGTGGCGAATTTGCCAATCTTGGTGTTCTCTGGCAAATGCCAAACGTCCTGCACGGTGTTGGACTGTAAGCACAACCCCCACCTGTGGACATCGGACCCTCATACCACCCTTATGGAGTCTGTTTCTGACCGTTTGAGCAGACACATGCACATTTGTGGCCTGCTGGAGGTCATTTTGCAGGGCTCTGGCAGTGCTCCTCCTGTTCCTCCTTGCACAAAGGAGGAGGTAGCGGTCCTGCTGCTGGGTTGTTGCCCTCCTACGGCCTCCTCCACATCTCCTGATGTACTGGCCTGTCTCCTGGTAGCGCCTCCATGCTCTGGACACTAGGCTGACAGACACAGCAAACCTTCTAGCCACAGCTTGCATTGATGTGCCATCCTGGATGAGCTGCATTACCTGAGCCTCTTGTGTGGGTTGTACTCCGTCTTTTGCTACCACTAGAGTGAAAGCACCGCCAGCATTCACAAGTGACCAAAACATCATCCAGAAAGAATAGGAACTGAGAAGTGGTCTGTGGTCACCACCTGCAGAACCACTCCTTTATTGGGGGTGTCTTGCTAATTGCCTATAATTTCCACCTGTTGTCGATTCCATTTGCACAACAGCAGGTGAAATTGATGTCAATCAGTTTTGCTTCCTAAGGGGACAGTTTGATTTCACAGAAGTGTGACTGACTTGGAGTTACATTGTGTTGTTTAAGTGTTGCCTTTATTTTTTTGAGCAGTGTAGTTACGTTTGCCTCCAGTGTCATTAACCCTTGCTCTGTTATGCGACCCAACAGTTTCAGCGCACATCCTGTCCTTGAATCTTGTTATTATCTTAAGGCCATAGACAGTCTGATGACTAAATTTGACGATTACTAATGGCAAAACTCTGGTCAATTTACAAACTACGCCCCTCCTTGTCTGCATACAAGTGAGGTCACACTCTTCCTCCTATACTTCATACTGTCCCTCCCTCTCTCATCTTCTCTCCTGCTCTCCCCTCTTCTATCTCTCCCCTGCAACAGGGGTCCGTTTCTTCACTGGGCCTCTGCGTAGAATGGTCTTACTCGCAATTATGAATTTGCTCTCACCAAAAGAGGAAAAAAAAAGAAAAGCTAATAAATCTATCACTGGTGTCCATTCTGCACTTGAACCCCTAAAGATAACGATGGATAGCTTCATTAGAGCAATGATAACATGATGCACATAATACAGGTAAAAGCACACACAACACCTGCAGCTGGGGTAAAGAATCTGCCTTTACTGAGAGCTCTGTGTATTGCTGTAAGTTTAAAATAACTTATTTAGTAAGCATTTTTTTTATTCAAAGGTCTATTGAACTTGTTTCCAACAAGTGGTTAGAAACTCTCCTCATCTAAAACAGTGGTGACCTTCTTGGGGCATGTGATCACCGACAGGATACTTTCTGGCCTTAGCAATAATGCAACAAAATGTTTGATTTAACATGACGTCATTCTTAAAAAATTGTGCACAAAAAATAAAGGTGAATGGGAAAATACATTTTTGGGACTGACCAAACTCTGATTTGGACTTGACCAGGTTTACTAACACTGTGTCTGTGTGAATGTGTGAACTCTAACCAGTCTTTGTGTTGTTATGATCTAAAATGTTCATATTTCTGAAAATGAACTGTTTTAACAGATGATTAAAAAGATCATAAGGATCCAACAGATTGGATCCATATGGATCTGAACCCAATAAAAACAACTCTGGGAGAAGAGTTGTTGTGTGTATATGTTGACATTTCTCTCCACAGACTGAACTATCACCTAAAAGCAATACAAATGGAACAAAAGACTGAGCTGATACAAATCCATATGAAACAATATGGAACAAGCACACTTCAGAAAAGTGTGTAACATCCAAGGAACTAAGGAAAATCCAAGGAAAATACATGGATGTGGTAACTATAACACCGGTTGGTAAGTTATTTCAGAATGCCTTATCATATTGGATATTTTTATGTGCTAACTATGTGAGTCTAACTTACTTTGCCAAATTACAAATTTACAAAAATTCATGACAGATTGTAAATCAGAGAATTGAAATCAGAGATCAAACTATGGCCCAGACTCCAGACCATCCCAACAAGGGATGGCATTGTTTTGTGTGCAACATGTTCCTCTGTTTTCTTTCAGCAGGTCCTAGATAATATGTTTACCAAAAACATGTTTCCTAAATGAATGGAGACAGTGTAAATGCAGCTTCGAGTCCCCTCACATGTGGGGTTTGATGTGAGGTATCACTGCTCCTACTACCTCCACTCTGGGAAGGTAGATTGAATAACAAAATGGGAAAGTGCTGAGGGGAAAACAGGCATGGCCCAAAGCTCTGCCTGTACTGGAAACATCACAGCTGTTATGGTTCTTCTAGTCACTTGACCCACTGAGCTACCTGGACAACACTGGCTCCTTTAAGAAGGGCTCCAACTCTCCACAACAACATCTGCTCCATCTCCGGCTTCTACAACTTCCACTTGGATCCATGCCAGCCACTGCAAAGGGTCCCTGAGCCAGGGGACAACAGAGACTGTAATGGAGATGCCCTCCATTACTATGGAGGCATATAGCTTGGTCATTCAGTCCCTTGGGCAGGCCATCTTACATTTCAGAAATCTCTCCATAGGATGGCAAAGCCTTTGTGTGGCCAGGCATGTACACGCAAATACAGCAGTTTTGTATATCGTGCCAAAATTGTCAGCTTACAGCTAACAAACTAACTTCAACCATTATCTATAATAAACACCCCATTTGAGAGGATAGGAATGGATGTAGTTGGCCCTCTTGAGAAAAGTTCATCTGGTAACCGTTTTATACTTGTTATCTGTGATTATGCCACTTTTGCATACCGGGAGGTGCCACAAGCATCAACTGGGTTCTCACCATTTGAATTATTATATGGCCGCCAGGTGAGGGGGCCATTGGACCTACTTAAAAAACACTGGGAGAACCCAAGGGCTGGTGAAGAAAATGTGGTCACTTATGTTGTGAAAATGAGAGAGAGACTGGAACAAATGACTGAGCTGGCACAGCAAAATTCGGGACTGGCTCAGAACAGTCAGAAAACCTGTTATGATAAGAAGGCAAGGGAGAGGTCATTTGTACCAGAACAACAAGTGTTGTTATTACTTCCTACTAGTGACAGTAAGCTCCTTGCCAGGTGGCAGGGCCCTTTATAAGGTCACAAAACGGTTGGGAAAGGTGACCTATGAACTCTACATGCCAGACAAAAAGAAAAAACACCAAGCCTTTCATGTTAACTTGTTCAAAGCTTACCTGGATTCAGACCACCAACAGCAGCAGCCATCCATCGCCGCTGACCACCAACAGCAGCAGTCGTCCAGCACTGCTGACCACCAGCAGCAGCAGCCGTCCAGCACCGCTGACCACCAGCAGCAGGAGCAATTCTCGAGTTGTTGAAGGAGAAGAGGAGGAGGGAGAGTTTAGAACCTGGTGCAGTGACTCTTTCCCATCTTGAGGTTTCACAGCAAGAAGATATAAAACCTCTACTTGAACCAGAGTTGTTTCAGGAAAAGCCAGGTTTTACAACACTGGTCCAGCACAAAGTTAACCTGAGAGACAATGCTACACCCAGAAGGAAATTTTATAGAATTCCTGAATGTTTAGTTCACCAGCTAAAGAAAGAAATTGAGTTAATGTTGGAGCTGGGAATTATTGAAAAATTGTGCTGGTTCCAAAAAAAGATGGCACACACAGGTTCTGTATTGACTTTAGATATCTCAATGCAGTCTCCAAGTTTGACCCTTACCCAATGCCACGCACTGATGAACTTTTAGAAAGAGTTGGGAGAGCCAAGTTCATCACTACTTTGGATCTGAGTAAGGGTTATTGGCAGGTGGCCTTAGCACCAGAGACAAAGGAAATGACTGCTTTTAAAACTCCTTTTGGAGTCTTTTAATTCAAAGTTATGCCCTTTGGACTCCAGGGGGCGCCAGCCACATTCCAA
This sequence comes from Bostrychus sinensis, assembly GCA_020698575.1. Classification (NCBI taxonomy): domain Eukaryota; kingdom Metazoa; phylum Chordata; class Actinopteri; order Gobiiformes; family Eleotridae; genus Bostrychus; species Bostrychus sinensis. The sequence goes on from CM036257.1 coordinate 193,208, forward strand.
AGTCTCATGGACCAGGTACTGATGGGAGTTCAAGAGCTTCTGCATAGCTTGATGATGTAGTGGTGTTTAGCAAGACCTGGCGGGAACATGTGGTTCATCTGCAACAAGTGCTATATCTGATTAAATCTGCAGGTTTGACAATCAATCCTCACAAATGTAAATTGGCTCAGAGGCAAGTGGAGTATGTGGGCTATGTGGTTGGGCATGGACAAGTGAAGCCTCAGCTGGGGAAGGTTGAAGCAATTCGTGCATATCCAGTTCCTACAACCAAGAGGAAGGTTTGGGCCTTTGTGGGGTTGGTGGGATGGTACAGCAAATTTATCCCACACTTTGCTGAGAGAGCAGCAGTTCTCGCTGGCCTGACAAAAGGTTCTGCTCCGAATAGGGTCAAATGGACTGAGGAGTGTGACATAGTTTTTAATGACTTTAAAATGGCAATCATTAGTGATTCTGTACTGCACAGCCCTGACTTCTCTCAGCCATTCACATTGTAAATAGATGCCTCTGGTGTCGATATAGGGGCAGTGTTACTGCAGGAGGTGAATGGGGAGAGGCGTCCAGTGGTCTTTCTCAGTCAAAAACTTCAGGACAGAGAGACAAGATACTTAACCATTGAAAAAGAGTGTCTATGCAATGAAATGGGCAGTGGGTCGGCACTTTATTTGAGAGACTGATCATTGTGCTCTGAAATGATTACAGCAAATGAAAGACTCAAATATGCGTATTGCAAGGTGGTATCTTTCATTGCAACCTTATGACCCTTTCTCTGATTATCAAATTGCTGTCAGGGAAGCTAAATGTCAATATCTGTCTAATGTCATTTCTTCCAGTAGCAACCGTCCTCAGCTGTTATTTAACACAATCCAGTCTGTTACGAATCCTTCCAATGATGTTCTGAAAAATGTGTCAAATTCAACTTGTGATGAGTTCCTCCATTACTTTGTTGACAAAGCTGCCTCTGTTAGACATAGTATTAACATTAACATGTCTAATGTGCCTGACATGCATTTCTCTGCTGTGCCCTCTGTTGTGTTTGATGTGTTTGAGCCAGTGTCACTCTCTTTCCTCTCTGAGGTGGTCCAGGGGTTGAGACCAACCAGCTGCCCACTGGACATTATTCCATCCACGCTGCTCAAACTAGTTTTTAACACAATCGGGCCATGTCTTCTCTCTTTTATCAACAACTGCCTGAGGTTAGGGTCTGTCCCAACCATTTTTAAGCATGCTGTGGTTAGGCCACTTCTTAAGAAACCCAATTTTGACTCTGCTGTTCTGTCAAACTTCAGACCTGTCTCCCATTTGCCCTTCCTTTCTAAGATCATAGAAAAAATATTTTTCACTCAGTTGCTTTTATTTTGGAAATTATTATAATTACGAAAAATTTCAATTTGGTTTCAGAACTCATCACAGCACTGAGTCTGCACTGTTGAAGGTACAAAATGACATTCTCCTGTCCCTTGACAATGAAAAACCTGTGCTGTTGGTGATGCTCAACCTCACTGCAGCATTTGACTGTCGACCACTCCATCCTCCTGACCCGTTTGGCTCAACCGGTCGGCCTTCAGGGACCTGTGCTGCAGTGGTTCAGATCCTATCTTACAGATAGAAGTTTTTCTGTTAGGATTGGTGACCTCTCCTCCTCCTCAGCTCTGCTCACCTCCGGTGTGCCTCAGGGTTCCATTCTTGGCCCCGTCCTCTACTACCTGTACATGTTGCCACTGGGGTCAGTAATTTCAAACCACAATGTCTCTTTTCATCCATATGCAGATGACATTCAAATCTATCTGCCCATCATTCCAAACTTGCTGAACTCAGTTGAATCCATTCACAGATGTCTAGGTGACATTAAGTTTTGACTGTCAGAGAATTTTCTGTGTCTGAATGAGAGCAAGACTGAATACATCCTTTTCAGCGCCTCCAACTCACTCAGTGCAGCTTCTGGTCTTGCTGCATTGGTCTCCAATGTTAACCATGTGGTTAAGAATCTGGGGGTGAGGTTGGACAGTAAGCTGAAACTAGACAAGCAAGTAAATTCTGTTGTTAGAGCTAGCTTTTTTCAACTCCACCTCCTGCATAAAGTTGAGCAATTTTTGAGCTGCAGCGATCTTGAAAAAGCCCTCCATGCTTTCATTAGCTTCCGGTTAGACTACTGTAATGCTCTCTACGTTGGAATTAACCAGGCCTCTCTGCACCGTCTTCAACTTGTGCAAAATGCTGCTGCCCGCCTCCTTACTAACACTCGCAAACACGACCACATCACACTGTCCTCAGCTCTCTCCACTGGCTCCCAGTTCAGTTCAGAATTCAGTTTAAGCTTCTGTTGTTTTTTTTAATGCAATTAATGGCTATGCACCTGTGTATTTATGTGAGATTTTAAGCTTTTGTCAACCCAGTAGAGCCCTGCATTCTGCTGGACAACATCTGCTTGAAGTCCCACGCTCCAGGTGTAAACAGTGGGGTGATCGCTCTTTTGCAGTGGCAGGTCCTAAACTCTGGAACACTCTACCTATTGAGTTGTGTACCATCACAGACCTGACTCTGTTCAAGGCCAAACTTAAAACCTATTTGTACAGGCTGGCCTTCAACACGTAGTGTTGTGACATTTTCTGTATTAAGGTCTGTCTACATGTACTTGTGTATTTTAATGTACTTTTTATCTCTATGTACTTATGGATTCTTTTTATGGTTTTAAATAATGTAAAGCACTTTAGGCAACGCTGGTTGTTGTACAGCACTATATAAATAAAGGTTGATTGATTGATTATGACTTTACTGTGTATTATTGGTCTGGTAAAACAAATTTGGTTGATGATTCTCTGTCTAGGATGTATGAATATTAACTGGTTGTGACTAAGGAGAAGGGGGGAGGAAATGTAATGGAGATGCCCTCCATGACTATAGTTAGGGTCATTGAATGTGTTTAATGGTAGTTTTAATCTTTATTGTAGTTGTAACTAGTGTTGGTCTAAACGAGCCGAGGCACCGATACACGCATCATGCGCTGAAAGCAATGCCTCAGCCGAGCTTTGTCACTGAGTGTATCACTTTAAGAAAAGTCACGTGACCGTAACAGTTGTATCACGTGTCATTAGGCTCGTTCGAGATGAACTGCGCCTCGCCTGGATTGTGAACTAGAGGTAAGATCGGGCCTAAAAAATCCAGCCCGACCCGACCCAGGCCCGCGGGCATTAAAGCCCAACCCAGCCTGAGCCCGACCAATTAACTTGATTTGCAGGCCCGAGCTCGAAGCAAACCCGAAATTTCAATTTATCCCATTTTTGGCAGAAAAAAACGCAAGATTTCTTAAGGTTAAAATAATCTACATATTTTTATGATCATGATAAATGCATTTGCACAACGAAATAACGCTGGAACACAGAATAAGAGGCCAGACAAAGAGAGTGAAAGAGAGATCTTGATGCGCACTCGCTTAATTACGCGGAGAAATACTGCAGCCTCACTCTTACCGGCGGTGCGTGTTTGCCTTTTCAGTTCCCCTGTCTTAAGTTTATCCTTGACTTCTTGCTGCTCCATATCAGGGATACCTAAACAAAATAGATGCGGACTTGCGGAGGGAAGATTACATTCACGACACGTGCGCAAAGCGTGCCCTGGCTCTGCGCTTCCTGTTTAGTAGTAGTTATATAGCAATTACCTTACAGCGCCTTCTCTGTTTTAACCAAATTATTTATTTATAACAAGTATTCCTTAGTTTAGTATCCACACATCGTTTTAGTATACATTTTTATAAACATATATTTATTAAAAAAGTCAGCGAGAGAGAAGCCCGGCCCGACCCGAACGTAATGATTGTCATTTTAGTCCCTACCCGACCCGAATTTTGGGCCGGGTCGGGTTCGGACTCGGGCTCGGGCTTAAGATCTTACCTCTATTGTGAACGAGAGTGCACGGCTGCAACAGGAGGAGGGGAAATACGCCTGTACTGAAGTCGGACAGTTTGTGGCTCAGATCACGCACCATTACGCCTGAAATCCACTTCTCACATGTGTTGGATGTGATTTTGAAAATAAATGCATTAAACTGAACTGTAAGAACTTTTCTGTCTATGGCATGACCACAGTCTGTGTAAATGAGACACACAACATGAGGCACATTCAGCTGTGATTCTCAGCTTTTATGTCTAAGTTTACACATTATAAATGTTAAACAGCCTTCTATAACAGCAGATATTATGCACAATCTCTTTAACCCTTTGGGCGCCAGCATTTTTTTCTCTAAAATACATTTTTTTTGACATCCAAAATTCAAAAGGCTGTGGCTTAAAAATAATTAGAGATAGTCTTACTGTAAATGAGAAAAATATCAGTTATGAACCAAAGCTTATGAATGTAGTAATTATAGGCATCTAATCTGCATATATTTTGCATATTGTGACGTCATTATCAAGCAGATGTGCTGAATTATAGTTATTTTTAGTAAATACAAGATGATGAACATGTTTGAACATTTTTTAGTCTTTTTCTCCAATTAATAAATGACTAGAAACAAGGTAAACCCTAAACCAACATTCGTAAACTATAACTATAACCTCTAATGTCCCATGCACTAGTCAAATGTGAGAAAATAAAAATGCAGGATGTAAACATATAGGGCACACTTTGCAAAGTCTGTCATGGCCTAACCAGGAGGTTCATCAAACTGCTGTATCGACCCCTGATAAACTTTCTCCTCTCTCAGGTGATCCCAGCCTCATCAGTGCTGTTGCTAGTCCTGTTTATGTTCGCCACACTGCTCCCACCGCGCCCTCTGCAACACCTGCCTCTCCCCATTGCTTTCTCTTCTCCTTCCTCTGTCTGGAAAAGTGCGAGAATGAACGGGGGGTGCTTGGTGTGCATTTATTTCACTCAAAACCGCACTGTTCCCGAGTTCACTCTCAGTACAGCGGCTGCGGCGACTCCGCGCTGCGCTGCCTCCGAACGAACTTCCCCACGTGCAGTGCTCATATCCCACTCTGCATTATTTCCGAAGTCACGTTCACTCCCGACAGTACTTCTTTTAAACCACTAGATGGAACCCATACACATACCAACAAAGCGTGATACAGTGTCGACACAATAAGGGATACACACACTGAGGTATCATCTACCCATCACTAGTTGTAGCTTTTTTTGTTAATAAAACACACACAGTCACACTTTAGATTATTAGTTGTTTATTGATTTGTAAAGAGTAGGCTTAACATACTTTCATGTGTTGTGCTCCTGGGCCAAATGGAGGCTAAGGCTCTTTGTCTCCCTTTTGAATGGGTGGAAGAAACCATTTACTAATTAGAGGGGAGTTTGGGTATTGGTCATACTCTTATTCTCTTTATTTTGATTATTGATTTGCTTAAGGATTATGTTTACCTATGTTTTATGTAAATACTTTATTTTTGGATTTCAGTTGTGGTTTAAAGGGCTTGTTTTGTAAATATGTATAGGTTTTGTTGGTGATATTTCTCCTGTTGTTGGATGAATCCTTCTTTTGTTCCCTGTACAGGTGGGCAGGGGCGGACTGGGACTGAAAAACAGCTCTGGAGTCTGCCCAGCCCCCCCCCCCCCCCCCCCCCCCAAAAAAAAAAAAAAAAATTTACAAAGTTGTCTTGGATTGTATAAAGCAAAAAGCACAATTTCAATTAGAAGTTGTTTATGATAGTAAACTAAAAATCAAAAATCTTTAGATCTTCTAAAGTCGTTTGTGATCGTATTAATTAAAAAAATATAATTTCAAGACTTTAGGAAATTGTTTATGGGTCTCAACCTGGGTAAACAATATAAAATGTAGGGTTAATTAAATGTCAGAGAGGTCAATA